>JAWWEQ010044426.1:0-17139 GCA_035583055.1 Torymus tubicola | reverse complement strand
CTCGACAATTTGTTGATTGATTTCATAACTTTCTTATCTTTAATAAACGTTTAAAAATAAAAGAGAGAGACAGAGGGGGGGGGGGGAGAAACGGATATACTTACTCGCCAATATTTTTACTTTTTTTTTTTAAAGTAATTTTAGAGAGTTATAAATACATTGTAAAGATAAATGTTTCATAACAAAACGCGCGTATACCGAAGAGTTATCAATCGCGTAGCTGCTTTCATTCAGAACGTAAAGCGCTTTTGCCGAGAGATGGCAGAACTTACATGTTTACTACTTTGTTTTGCTATCAATTTCAAGCGGATAAGAGTAAGTAATACGAATCCCATTGTAACGAGGTGGAAGTGACAAGATATAGAAGGTGTAAAATGTGTGTGTTTATAATACATATTAAAGTAATTAGTGTACACGCACACCATAAAAGTTTGAAAAAAGAAGTAGAAATGTTCGGGTACGGTCAGACCGTATATATATCGTTTTCAAAAGAACAAAATCTTTCTTATTACTTCAAATAATTTAAAGTATTTTTCTTTTTTTTTTTAATTCTTCCAACAAATTCAAGCTCCTCTTAAAAACTACTTTACCGGTTTCCCCATAGACTTATAACTAATTCGTACATTTTTTTCTTCCCGCAAACATTATGTATAACAATTTCTTTCATTCCAATAAAAATCATCGACCAACAACACTTCAATCACTCGAGCCATCGATAAAACAGAACCGAAATCCACAGTTTCGCATTCACACCAATAAACATACACACTAAAACGCCGGTAAAGCAGAGACTCCGTACCACTGAACTCCCAAACTTAATCCACAACTCGACCAACATACACCGGGTGACGCTGCAAAATTCGCGAGGAGATAAGCGCGAAAACAAATTAGAGTCGCTCTTTCATCCGCAGACGCTACGGCGTCCGTCCATCTCTCACTCTCTCTCTCTCTTATCGCTGCGAATGACCAGGAAGATGGCAATTTTCAATGAGCGACGCGTCATCGCCCCCGTGTGTGTATGCGCGCGCGCCTCATGGATTAAAAACGTGAGTGCATGTATATATACATATATACGACTTTCGCACGCGCTAGCAGGAGGAGATGCTGCTGCTGCTGTGTTGTTAGAGTGTGTGGATGTTAGTTTGAACTGGTGTAAGAGAGTCTGGGTAGCGAGGCGAATTTTGACTTCGTGATTTGAATTTGAATTTTGAAAAGGGGGACTGGTAAGTGATAGAATAATGGATTTTGTTAGGGTTGACGTATTGTTGGCGATTGGACTGGTAGTAAAAAGTCTGCCTAATATTTAATCGAGTAAATTGTATTTCTATTTTAGAAACTGTTTGAAAGTCAGAAGAAGGAAGTGTGCAACTTTTGTGAGTTATTTCTTACTAGTTTTATGTATAACGAAGGTTTAAATTTATTAAATGAAGTATATTTAACTTGGAAGTTTTCTTTCATTAGATATTATACCGAATCTTCGATGAACTATTCTTTTTAGTTGAATCATCTCTCTAAAAAAATTGGAAAAAACTTTAGCTTATAAAAACAAATGGCGCTATACTATAATGATAATAAAAACGAATCTTGTGAAAAAATGAAAGTCTGTTTGAAAACTAATTAACAAAGATCAATCATCCAATTTACATAATACCAAAGATAAATTAAGATATAATCGTAAAACATAGTATTATTACAATCATCAATTATTCAACTTGAGAACTGTTTCCTTTTTTTTTTTTAGTTAGAATGGCTAATCGATAAGATAATAAATGTATATATGTGAAACAACGAATCTAAATGTTACACACAATAGTCTCAAAAAAAAAATTGGAATGCTACCTTGAGAGTATTCGGATGTTTACATGACTCGTGAAAACGTAATATTTAAGAACTGATTATTTTACGAGACGATATAACGGTCTTTTGTGGGTAATAATCTATAAAAAAATTGTCTTAAACGTCAGCTGTCACAATAACAGTGTAATATCGGAATTAAAATAAATATATTAGCATTACTATAATGCGATGTGCATTCATCTCACGCCTTATTAATTATACAAGCTATTATATACAAAAAAGTTTTTTCGAGCACATTTTTTATACAGTGATCTGAATTTAAATAAAAATTATGATTTAATAAAGAATAGAAATCAATCAAAGAATTAAAAAAATGGTTACAAAAAATTGACTAAGTCTGTGTATTATATTCTTGTATTTACGCAGCCTTATATTCCCTTACGAAAAAATCAGTTACCTTGAGTTCAATGTCAATTGTTATTTTTTACATTTTGTGGTTTGTGCTGTCAAAAACTCTTTTCTATCTACTACTGTTACAATTTATTTGTACTAGAGATTTAACACTAATAAACTTCATGTTATAAATAATTGTAGATCAATCAGACACAATTTGTTAAATTTAAATACATGTTTGTTATCTAGAATGCTTGTTATATTTCAAACTAAAAATATAAAATCTTCACCATCGTTTTAAATAATGACTTTTCGATCTTTCAAATTTTTTATAGATTAATTTTTTATATGATTTTGAAAAATCAATAAAATAGAGAAGAAATTTCTACTAACCATTACAAAATACTTGTAATAGAAATCGCTATATAAAAATTATAAATATATTACAAAAATAAATCCATCAATATTCTAAAACACGTGTTGAACTACACGACTAAACACTGTAACATCCGCTGCAAAATTCTATTCCCTACACCTCAAATCCCTAAACCGAACAATCTTTCATCATTATTCCCACTCCACCCCACCACCAAAAAAAAAAAAAAAATCACCACCTCTCCTCCTCGAAAATCCCAAATGAACCATCGCCCATTCAATCCTCGTTATCTATACTCCTTCGCTCGTCGATCCCAGCGCGTTCCTCTCTCTCTCTCTCTCTCTCTCTCTTCTCTTCTTTGAAGTACGCGCGTCGAGCTTGCACGCGCTCACTGCGTGCTCACTCCACACATACATACACACATGTATCCACATATACATACATACATACGTATACATAGAGTCGCGACCGCAAGCGCGCGCGCGCCTTCAGGAAATTAATGATTGACCCATTGGAGGGTTTCGTAGCGCGTCCAGCCATTCTCTTTCTCGCTCTCCTAAACTCAATTACGCGCGTCTCTCTCGCTCGCTCGCTCACTTGTACCATACTCTGATGAAAAGTAGTAGCATACAGTATAGAGAAGCGAGAGAACAGCATGATCGTGATGCTACGAAACGTCTGCGTTGCAGGTGTGCGCGCGCGCATGTGTGTATATATATGTGTGTGGGAGGAAAATTGTACTCGTAGCTTTTCGTCACATTTCAACGACAGCTGTGTGACTTGAGAAAGAGAGAGGAAGGGATAGAGAAACTATTTCAAGTTTATCTCGAGCAAACATTGTAACATACATGCCTGAACGCGTTGCTCGTTATCGCGGTTTAGAGGAAAGTTTTTACCTTCGGTTATTGAGATGTGACACGCGGTCTGGTGGTTTTTCGAATTTTCACGAATCCTGTGCTAAATTATATCGATGCTGTAGATTCAGGATTCACGAGAATATTTTGGTAATTACAAGAGGAAATGTTCTTAAAAATTGCTATCGATAGTCTCACATCAAGATTCGTTATCGCTGTTTTGTAATAGAACTATAATCGCGATGTATTTACTGATTTCAGGGACCTTTTTACGAAGAATATTCATGCAACCAACAGCGAGGCAAGGTATCTGGCTATCTTTTTTTTTTAAATACGTTGGGTGAACGTAAATTAACGTTTTATTAACCAACATATCGATCTCATGTAGGTCAATGTCGGCTGTGCAGTCAATTTTTCGGAATTTCAATTATTAATTGACGTGAGTTCCGTAGAAAAGTACTCGTCAACTATTTTTACGATCAACAAGTAATCATCCTTCGTTCGGCAGAAACTAGACGTCTCGTTTTAATGGAGCAAAAATAGAGGAAATGTGTCAAGGCTAGAGATGAAAATTTGAAAAGTGTCACGAGTTATTAGATGCGAAAATAGTTGGGAGAATATTGCTAATGTGAGAGAGTGAATCCGAAAGATGATGATATATAGTTGAATTTTACAATTTTTAATAACGTTTTCATTTTAATGTAGAAGAATTGTTGATGAAATCTTTTTTTCCTGTATAATTTTAGGGAGTTGGTGGAAACATTAACAGAATATTTAATTTGTGTACAATCTTTTAAAAACTAAATGTGCAATGAATGTTCGAGTTTGTATCTATATTATACCCAATTTGCACCCACAGTCCATACATGCTTGTATTTCACAATAGACGCGAAAATGGAAAGTCCTGATGATTTTACTTAACATGAATAGTACGTATATATTTTAGGTGAAAATGCAGTGGAGAAGTCAACTTTTTACTGATGAATAATCTAAATGATCCCTGAGCTTGATAAACCTACAGATCCTTATCATTAAAGGTCCACATTATAATAGCAGATTGCTATTAAGAACTGAATTATACACATTCGTCATTCTGCGACTCATCTCATAAAAATTGTATTTCAACACAGTCCTTCATAGATATCACTCAAATTAAATATCGTCATCAAGCTAATGGCCTTCCACTAGCAAACTACAACCAATCAAGACTAAACCTAGTTACTCAAAGACCTCCACCTCATCTAAACTACATGACATCTTTCCCATCCACAACTGACTCCCTCCAATCCCACAACAATCCCATCACTTCGTCCACACAACTACACCCTCCTCATACCATCATCGACAATCAACAAAGGGTATCCGTACCGCAGCTACTCATAGGGAAACTACAACACACACATACACACATATCTCCCCCATGATCCGCAAACTAACCGTTTCTGCGCGCGAGCTTCCTCTCGGGTTCGGCGACCTGCTGCTGCTGTTGCTGCTCGTAAGCGTCGTCAGAAGCGGCACGTCGTTTTAGCGGTTGAAGACTGGCAACACCAGCTACCTGAAGCTTATGCTCAGGCGATTGTCCGCTACTGCTCGAGCTCAACGGTGAATCCGGATGCTGTTGATGGCTATGATGATGATGGTGTTGTTGTTGGTGGTGATGCTGAGCCAACTGCTGATGCTGCTGTTGGCTTGTTGCTGCTGGCTGGTGCTCCGGCGACGACTTAGGCGACGACAGCTCGTGCTTGTCCTGCCAGAGGATGCTCTGCGTGCCTTGGTAGCCCAGTGATGCCTGATGTTGAGGTGAACGCAGCGTCGGTAACAGGGAAAGAGATATGAGTTAGCTTGGTGTTTTGTTGAAATGATTTGGTTAATTTAAGTTGGTGGTATCATTTGAAAGAATTAAGAAATAGTTTCTGTATATATACGTTCAAATTTAGACTTGTCAATATTAGTTGTTCTTTCAAATCACTAAACCTTCGATAAAGTTTAGAATAAACCGATGTATTTTGTATGGAAACCAATGTATTTTGGTCTAATTTTAAATAAAATACTTAAGACATTTTTCAGTTACTAAAAAAACATGGAACATTTATAGATGCATATTTTGGCTTTATGATTATAAAATGGTTAAAATTTAAAGATTATTTGTTTACTTATGAAGCCTAAACTCAACCAAATCCACGGTACATCAATAAAAAAACGGATAGTGCAAGTTACGTATTATTAAACGCAAATTTGTAATTTAAAACTTTATTCGATTCCTTTATCAATTTATAACATATTTGTATATCAATAATAATCATGCTTATAAATATTTACCAAAACAAACAATTTTTCATATTCTGTAAGAAGACACTATTAAAGGTGATGAAGTAACAAATAAGCGATTATGAAAAGTGAATAAACGATCGTTAATTTTGAATTAGCGCAGTATTATTCGTTTCCGCCTCTGTTAGTTATCTTGCAAAGATGTGAATTTTCAATCGAATGCTCATTATTTTCACATTAGTCACCTCTACTAAATGTTCTCTACGATTAACTTTTTATCTTCCTGCAGTAGTTAAGACAGATATGTTATCAAACTTTTCCTATCGAATGTAGTAACATAGTAAATACGGTAACAAAAAAAAGTGAGCTAACGTTTCGACTGTTCCGCTTTCAATATTACGATGGCGTAACTTTGTGTTTAGTTAGATTTTAGCTGTAGCATTCACATATTATGAAAAATTGTGTATGGAAAGATTTTAATAGATAAAATGGATGTTAATAGTCAACTGAAGTAATATGGAAGCAAATTACATATATCTACATGAAATTGTTCATTATCATGATAAATTTTTTCTGATTGTTAATCTTTAATGTCTGTTAGTTTTCAAAGGTTAAGAATTCATAAAATAAGTGGTAAAAATTGAAAGCTGCAAAGAAATAAGATGGTATGTGCTCGAAATTCCGTCATTCCTTTTATCGTTTTTAAAATTAATCTTACTAATTGGACTTGTTCTACAATTCTTAGATAATTAGGACGCAAATCAGGACAGTAGCGTACTGGAGTTTCAAATTAATATTTCAAAGCATTCATAAATAACTTTTGAACGAAACTTCCAAATCATCTATATAATCCACCTGAAAATTCAGTATTTAACAATTGGTCCATGAAACAACGTCTTAACAAAATAACCTTCGCCGCATCAAATGCAACCCCATACCACGTAAATTCCTAAGTTCCTCGCCGCGTTTTTCTCGCCCACGCATACATCGCTTGTGTCTCCCTCTGTCTCTTTCTCAGCGTGTTCTAGCAATCTCCATCTCTCGCTCTGTGTCTCGCTCTCCCCGGGGCTATGAATCACAAAATTGGCCTAATTGTCCCATTGACGTCTCGCTTCGGGAAAAACAGACTCGCGCTTCTCTCGCCTCTTACAGCTCGTCGCGGAAATTTTTTTTCCACGTTCGATCACAAACTTGCAGACTGCACAAATTGCGTTTCAGTGTCAGTGTTGTTAATTTTTGCCCAATCGAGTCGTTAATGAATGGCGAAGAAAAAACTCTGAGAGAAGTTGAGAATAACGAAGTGATATCGATTTTTATTTTCAACATTTTATATTTTTGCTAACTATAGATCTATATTGAATGTAAGTAAATCATTTGGTAGCTTTGAGATTCATGTGAAATATTGTATTTGAAGGTATTGCCAAGATAATAAATTTGCTTCTTAACTTGAAAATGTACTGTATACGATTTGGATAGTCAAAAATAACGTTTCTATCCCGGCTTTAGTCCTCTAATATAAGCGAATCACCGTCAGTATTTGAAAATATAAAGATATTACAAAATGTCATTCTTTTGCTTGAAACTAGATTGATTTGACACTTAAGTTAACCGTTAGTGTTCTTCTTGGAAAGGAAAAAAAACAGTATAATTAAACTAGCAGATCGTGTTCGGTGACTATCGAATCAATTGTACCAATACGGTTGCTTTTATTGTTCTGCGTAATATTTTGCGGTTCCGGTATCCATAAAATAATTATATCACTTTTTACCAACGATATATTTCCTGTATCATCATTCCAATATACTTGTAACGTATAAGCTGTACAGGATGAATTTGTAATTTGTTATTTTATGATCTTCATATACGTCACGAGACGAAGCATAGAATTTCTCGATTTATTTTACAACGTTTAATATGCTATAAACCCAATCATCTTAGTCTTATTTCCTGTAAAAGTTAATTTTTTTTGTAAACGGAATATTCAATTGGTGAAATGCTATTACTGTCCTAAACTGTTTAACCTTACGTTATACAGATTTATATCTAAGTCCATAAATTCTAATTTAAAAGTAGTTTTAATCCCTAAAATAACAAATTGCTCAATTATTGTTCCTTATGAGAGGAAAAATACATTGCCATGTCTTTTTTAGAAATTATCTAATGTGCGAAACAGTTAATAGCAATGTACTGAATTTAAGACATTAAATTATTTTAAGTAGTAAACGAATAGAAAAATATGTGTTTGAAAACACAATCTACAACGTATCATTGATAAATATTTTTCTAAAACAATATTTTGGTGAGACTACATTTGCAACTTATTCATAAATTTATTTAATCACAAGATAGCTACAAAATATAGAACCGTCAATCAATGAATATGAATATACTTGTTTATTGGCACAGAAAAGTAGTCTCATCAGACAAGGAACTGGAAACTTTGAAAAAAATTCTCGTAACTACTTTCTATTTAGAATAGTTCATTACATCAAATAGCTAACCTATTCCGAGACATATTTCAATCTCTAACAAAATATCTTTACCTAAACCAATTTCCAAAACCATTGAAATTTCAAAGCCACTCGGTTCGCATTCGCGTCTCGTGTTTTTCTCTACCACCATTACAGAAGACGCTTGACAACGCAGTTGGTTCTTTCCGCAATTAGATCGGCGATCAGGCTAATTGGCTACGCGCGCGTGTGCGCGACTCGGTCTTCATCCACTTCTCAGACGAAAGATCACCGACGACGACGGTTATGCGTGGCGCACGCTATATACATATATACGCACAACACGCACGCGTGCACGAGACATGTCATCCTCTCCATTTCTGTCTTTTTATTTTTATTCTTAAGAGCAGCGATAAAATTTAGTTTGCGAATGGAACGCACACGAAATTCTGCATTAATTTGCGAGTGGTTAGGAGATGCCTGTTATTGAATGAAAAAACGCGTCGAGAGAATTTATGTCGGTTGATAGGGATGAGAAAGCGTATATTTTTGGTTGGCTTAGTTAACTTGACCCGAAATGGAATTGATTAAGAAGATGTAAGTTTGAACAATGAATATGAAATGTGGCGAGCAAATTTTGGCCTGCACATTCGTGGAACGAATATTTCGGATTGGATGATTCTGAAATCTTTCACTTTGTAAGAATCGTTTTACATTGTAAAAAGGATAAATTTTTAACATAAGTGGATATTAAAGAAGATGGTAAATTGATAACTTTGTTTGTCAGCAATCTTTTGGAATTAACCGTTTGTAAATATTTGTCTCAATCAAGCAGGATTTCAAGGAATCATGTAGCAGGACCGAAAGAATTTCAATTTCGATAAAGCCGCGTCATTTGAAATACATGATTGTGTGACCAGTTCGTTTAAACTTCAACTAGTTTTTCTAATCTGGATTCATCTCAACGGCCAATTCGTCTCATCGAATAAATCGTTCCAAAGATTTAAAAACCCCTTCGTCTTGATTTACTTGTGAGAAAAGTTTTCCTCCGGCCAATCAGTTCTCTCTTTGTCTTTCTCAAGCAAACAACAATGGTTTTCGACCAATGACGACAGACATCTGCGACTGTGACAATTAATTTAAGCCCCCCCCCCCGTCAATTGCCGTCGATCAAAGTTTCGGCTATATATTGTCATCATTATGGCCTGAGGCTTATTATCCAATGGAGAGAACACAATCGGACCGTGCGAATAGAATACCAAAAGTTTCGGTCCAGACACGAATGACCATGGCAGCTACTTTTCGAATGTCCCCCTCGTTTCATTGGCTCATTTCTAACCAGCGGTTTTACATACATATCCCGAACGAACATTTCATAATATTTAAGTCAACAATATTGCACATAGGTTAACAATGCAGTCTAGAGGATTTGCAATACGACTCATCTAGCCACCGCGCGACGGTGGTACTTTTCCGCGATATTTTCCATCGCTATTGCTTTGCACACGCTCTGCGTAAGCTCCGTTTTATTACTTTTAGCTTTTCTGCCTGAAAATGCGCAGTTGCGTCGTGGCTAACTCGATCGAATAAAAAAGAAAAGGGAAGAGCGTCACATTGAAGCTCTCGGGAGTACGCCTAAGTTTAGCTAAATTGACGTTGTTCACGATCTCTGCGTTGTGAGTATAGCGCAAGCAAAAAACGAATCTTTAACAAGTCGCTTCTGGAATAGACTACAATTGCGTCGCTTGATTGCGAAATAAGACATGTGGATTAAAAGTGAAGCGAGTCCCGGCTCAAAGTGCCGTTTTATTGAATCTAAAGCTAAGCTGCTGCTGCTACTGCTACTACTGATGCTGCGCAAGCTTGAAAAGCAAACGTTCGCTTGCGCACGCGCGTGCA
Organism: Torymus tubicola; assembly: GCA_035583055.1. Classification (NCBI taxonomy): domain Eukaryota; kingdom Metazoa; phylum Arthropoda; class Insecta; order Hymenoptera; family Torymidae; genus Torymus; species Torymus tubicola. Next base: position 7,102 of record JAWWEQ010044426.1, on the reverse strand, counting down.
AGATGTAGTGGTCATTGAATGCTTTCAGTCGTATTAATATTTGTAAATATTATAATGGGTGAATTTAGCATGATGTTTGTCTCTTCAATGGTATCAAATCATTCAATGGTTTTTGTCATTTTAATTTGGGTTGATGAGTTCAATGTCTTAGCAGTAGCAGATATAGTTTGATAAAGCATTATTTATCTAAAGTTATACTCTGTAATTAAGAAAAGAATAATTCTAAACATTAGTAGTTCAACTGTTTTTTACGAGATATGTCATTAATATTTTAAAGCAAAAGTTGTTAAATTAAATTTCAGAAGCAAGAGTTGAATTTGTAAAACATTGTACGAATATTTGCTGAGCTGTATTTCACAGAATGACAACGATACAAGTAGGTTGTATGATTTGTATCATCATACTTAATACTCATGCAGCAATTGCAAACGTAAACAATACTTATAGAGCATCAAGAGATTAATAGTTTCATGACATGCCACTAGGTGTCGTATTTTCCACTTCTTTATTACTCGCTTCACTTTCATATGTTACAATTTGGCACGGTATTATAAAATAATTGGGTAAAAAAATAATATGAATGAATGAATAAATTATTACCTAAAAGTTTCGGTCAAAAGTCGTTAATAGGATTGTAACTTTCAATAGCTACCCAAGCACAATTGTTTTAAAACTAAAGCTCACTTCACGCGTCTCATTCCAAGGCTCACCTACAATTATTCGATACTTTGAACGCTAAGATCATTCAGAACATAATGATTTTATCACTTGCATTCAGCCTTTTGAGTTCATTAGCATGTACCGCACGTTTGAGACTAGCTTCCAGTCACAAGAATTTTAGCAAAGTTTTCCCTACAACATAATAAACGGAATTCGCGACTTGGAAGAGTACGTGCCAGTCGTCGACGGGCTTTAACGAACGCACTCAACCCGATCAATCGACTCGAAACAAGTCTCAATCGAACCCAAGGCCTCTCTCGGTCTCTCGTATCGCATACAGGCTAATCTGAGAATGACGATGCAGATAGAAAACTTACTTGCTGTCCAACGATGGTGTCGCACTCGCTCGGCCTGCCGGGCGATAGCTGCTGGTACGTCGGCGACATGGAACTTGTGAGCCACATGGCACCGCCAAGACTCTCCGAGCCCGCGTCCATGATAAGCTGCAGCTCCATTCGTATTTCTTTGGGGATTCGCGCGGTCCTCGCGAAATTCCTTTATATTTTTCTCCTTATCCCTCTCACAGGCACACTTCTTTTTAATCCTTTCTTCACTCGCCTTCCCTTCGACAATCCGAAAGAACAACGAACCCTGACCTAACAACCCCTTTCCCCCTTCTTTTATTTTTTTGACCTTTTGCCACGACAATTCGTCCTCTACGTGTCTGTGTGTTCTACTTTATATTCTCTCCCTACCTCCCTTCTTCGAAATATATATTTATATATATTTATATACGACAAATACACCTGATTGGAAAAAATCCTATGTACACGATGCGCGCGCGTGTGTATATGAATATGTTTATATATATATACTTTTTTTTCTTCTTAATCAATCACAATTACCTACAGGATTTGTGTGCCAAAAGCCACGGAAGAGTGTACAGTGATGACGACTACTACGACTTTTTGCTCAGCTACTACGTCCAATTCTTTGACCAATTGAACCTGTGGGCCGCGCTTCATTTAAATTTCGTACAGCATCCTTTTTTTTATTCCAATTTTTCCGTGCTGCGTTGTTTTTGTTGGTTTTTGTCTGCTTTTTTTTGGTCGCGCACGCGCACGCTACCGAGTGAGAGAGAGTGAAGGAGGACGTGGGTTCTCGACGAGCTCGTCGAAGACGACTTCCTACACAAATCGGTCGCCGTCCACACGAATGTCGTCCGGTTGCCTCGGGTACTCGTCCGCTTCCTCGTCGTGGGTCGTTCGCTGCACGCGCCAGGCACGCATAATCATCACAGAACCTCTATCCAGAGCGAAAAGCCAATATAGAGTTAAATAGGGAGGACCACTACTCGACCCCTTTCTCGATATTATGTTAAACGTTCTCGAGCCAACGTGTTGTCTGTCCAACGTGTGTCTCGCAAACGCTACGTTTGTTTTTAATATATTTTTTTCAAAATTCTTCGTACGCCTAAGAATGACAAGAGCGATGCTGCTCTCTCGCGAATGGATGATTCGAGTTTTACGTCTGTGTTGTGTGCGGTTGGGTGTGTGGTTCGGCGACGCGCTGAGGTGGCGGATTATCCACTGGTCTTAGAACATCACGAAGAAACTGTTATACAATTTCTTGATGCCGGTTGTCTCGCGCTGCCGATGGGTCTCCAAGAGGGCGCAGCCCCGCGACTTGAGGGACAAAAAACGCGAAAACACGACGAACGCGTCCTCGAAGACCATGGCAACGCCCTGGCTGCAGCGCATCTTGCAGTTCTTCCCTCTGACCTCGATCGCCCGTGGGAATTGCGATACTGTCAACGACCTGCCTCGTCTTCTTCGTCCGCTTCTGCCTCCTCGATGCTTCCTCGTCTTCCTCGACGTCCTCGTCGTCGGCGTCGTCGTCGTCTTCGTCGTTGCAATGGTTGTCGTCGTCCTCGTCGTTTTGATCCGCTGCTGCAGCTGCCGCCTCGTCTTTGTAACAATAAACGAGCAGAGCCGTCGAGCGTGTCGCTGCACGACCGGAGACCGTCGAGTTTCCAGAACGACTGCTGGCCACGACTGGTGATGCGTACGACGAGACGGTGGCGGTATCACGCACGCACTCTCTCGTGTCCCGATTGACGAGAGTAGAGAGAGAGAGTATGTCTGACCGAGTGAGCGAGACAGAGCTACAAAGAGTGAGAGATGGCAAGTGAGAGAGCGCTAGAGAGCAACGACGAAGGAGGATGATCGTGCAGTTAGAACTGGTGATCACCGACGATACGAAGCGCCCCTGACGACTATGCGAATTCGGTCGATTGGCAGAAAGCTCTTTCTCTTTCTGCTGAGATTCTCGGCAACGGCTTCCCCCAAGTCACAGGAGAAGCTTCGTCGGAGCAAAAGTAAGAGTTGCGAAGGAGTTCGAAGTAGAACTCCAGAGGAGGTATATAAATATAATGAAGACTATACGGCTCACACACTGATTAGTGTCTTGGTGTACCTAGGCATCAGCCCGTTCGCGCTGTCACCACATTTTCAAAATCCTCCGCTCCATGGCCGATCGAAACTAAACGGACAAACTCAAGAGGGGGTCGTCGAGCGGCCAACTTAAAGGAGCCAAAACAAAAAACACTGGATTCTGTTGGTCTCAATCGAGCCCTCAACACTCACTGAATGAACTGTTATTACGGAAGCTCACTGCACCACCACCACGACACGCACGCGCGCACCTGTCGTCGACGTCTATCAAGAGGTCGACGCACGGTAGCACTAAGGCAGCACACAACTACCGGTACAGCTACAAGCACACCTCAACGTCACTTTCTGGATCAACAAGGGGTTTAAGAAAAGGTCGCGCGCGCGTAGATCGCGAGTCGACCGATCAGCGTCTCTCGAAGAGCAACAGCCAGTAGATCTGGGCCATTCAAATCTGTGGCCGGGGCGGTAGCAACCGCGCTACTCTCGCTCGTTTAGGACAAAAAAACGCCACCACTCGTCACAACGGCACAATCTCTCCACGCACACACGCACGAGTCTAGAAGGCCCGCGTGTGCGTGTGTGTTGTTCTTCTACGTTTCTGCTGGGTGTTACACTGCCGTAGCAGCTCTCACACAGACACTCTCTCTTTCTCTTTCTTTCTGTCGATCTTCTAACGCGCGCGCGCGTTACGCCGCTTCCGCGTCTGGGGCTCGACTGAGGAGGAGGAGGAGGAGGAAGAAGAGACGGTGACGACGACGGCGGCGGAGGAGGAGTAGTCAACGACGACTGAGGTATGCGTACGTATAGGCACAGCGCTCGGGGCCCCGTATAGGAGGAACAACCACGCGCAGCGCCAGCAGACGACGGTAGATATACGATTAGTAATAGAGATTGTCTCTGTGCGCGAGCGTGTGGGAGAGCAGCAGAGCGCTATCGACGACGAAAAAAGGAGGGAAGAACTGCGGTGGCGGTAGTTGTAGTAGTAGTAGTGGAAGCGACACGGTGCTATTGGGACACCTCGTGGCGGCGGTGAAGTTCAAGAGCGAGCGACGAAAGCTCTCTGCGCGCTATAGTCGCGACCAGCCAGTACACACAAACACAGTCACAGGTCGTTCTCTCTCTCGCGTTGGAACGAGCGAGGGGGATGACGACGTTGCTGATGATGATGATGATGATCGAGAGACTGCTACTACACTGTGCTACCGTGTGTATGCGTGAGAGAGACAGCAAAGACGAGCAAAGAGTATCCAATGGCGAAGCACAGAGGATTAAGGGCCCGACCAATCGTCGTGGCTGACCCTCAATTGGAGTCACTCAGCGAGCTTGATGAGCAGTAGCGTCGAGCTCTCTGTATATGTGTGTTATGCGTTTGTATGGGTACGTAACCGACAACGACGACGACGACAACGTTGACGACGGCGGCGACGGCTGTATTACACACGATTGCCTCTATTTGACTTCTGCGAGCGTCCGTCTCTTTTGCTCCACCTTGAGAGCAGTGCAAGAGAACTCCGGGACTTATCTTTCTCTCTCACTCTCTGTATATGTAGATGTGAATACGTGAGCGAACGAGTTTCTCTCGAGTTCGACGTTGTAAGACACTGGTATAATACCGCGTTCTTTCCCTTTCTACGTATAGCTAGATAGCAGCCTACCTTACCTCACTATACTGTGTTTGACTAGAAAATCTGTTAATTTGCGAACGAAAGAACGTTCTTATCTATCTTTTACGCGTAACAACTGTCTGTTTGCGACGTTGTCAAGTTTGTCGACGACGACGATGCGAAAGGAATCAAGACGAGTGATCTGCACAGGCTTTCCGGGTGGTAGCCTCGGCGAGGGTTGATTGGATGCGCGTCCGGGACCTGAAACAATGAGCATGGCAGTTAATTAGGGGAACGCGTGTATGTTACGTCATCGCTTTCTCCCCACCCAATGGTATTTCTTTCATTCTACGCAAGCAAATGGGTTGGAGGGGTGGGGTACAAGCGTAAGTGGTAATATATGAGTTTTCGGCGTCGTAACGGAGAGAACACGCCTGTGTGATTACATCTTTTGCCGGGATTTCCAGATGTGATTTTCTCGGTATATTTAAATGATACATATGTAATATATAAATATTATATGATACTTTCTAAAGTTTTTGAATGGGGCGGGTATCTTATTTTTCAATAGCATAGTTTTTTATCTATCGATATCTGCCTTTCATACTTTCTTTTATCTCCCTTTCTCTCTCCCGCATTCTTTGTCATTGTTTATCAATCATAAGTTAGTTCTCATTAGCCGTTTACGACTTGCTCACACTGTAGTATATGGCGCGTAGATTTTTACAACGGGAAATTTTATTTCAATGCAAAATCATTAGCCTGGTATGCTCGAATCACGCTCATGCATTCGCTGCTGCAATCAATTATATACGAGCTGTAATCTAATCTCACTCATCGCCAAACACGCGAATCTCATTTTTCATGACTTTGAGCAAAAATTTCTTAACATTTGGTTAGATTTGGGAAAATCGTGGGAATATAGCATTTTTGAATGTTTGTCTACTGGATACATAAACTTCATTGTGATTCATTATTTACTCGGTTTTGAACAATTAAAAAGCAACATATTAATGATAAAAATTTACGATATTTAAAGTCAATATTTGTTTATTCGATTTGTTTTTTAGTTAGAGCCAGCAGACTATTTTCTCAATAACAATAAAAAAACGTTCTATATAATCAAGCCGACACATGAGAAATCATTTCGAAATATTTAACATAACAAGTAGAACATATGTTTTTCATACATATAGTTAGATAGAATTGTACTTAATATTTAAGAAGATTTCGTAGAGTGACACTGATAGCTATCTTATCAGGAATGGCTTTATTTTTTTATTATATCTTGAGAGCATCGCTCTCGAAAAAAAAATTGGGACGGACTCGCAACCATTATTATTTCAGATTCCGAATATGAGTTGTTGCGATTGAATATGTAACTCTGAGTAATAATTTAAATATGAATACTGAACATTAAAAATTAGATTTTTATTTAATCCCTTCAGGTGCATTGAGATATATTTGTCCCATTTTCTTTTCTGTTATTTAAGGTATATTTCGGAAAATAAAGCTCTGGGAATCAAAATTTTTTATTTTTGAAACTCCAATCTAATTGCCTAAGACACTTTATAGTCATTTTTGCAATTGTTATAAAAAAAACTATTAAATTTCTTTATTAGTATATTCTATTACTCTAAAAATGAGTTAACATATGCTCAGGTGGAGTGTTTGATTTAACAATCTTTACTGAGTTATTTGAGTAACTACAATTAAAAAGGAATATGTTATAAGTACGAGTTTATACGGAACAACTGTAAAAAAATGAAAATGAAGAATCATTGATGCACCGTTTTTGCAAAACATATTTTTTTTTGACTTATAATTATATTGCTTTACAATTTTGAAATAAATTCTCACAATGGTTATTGTGTTTACAATCCGCATTTTGTAGGCAATATTTATTTTATGTTTCAGATAAAGAATCTGTATAGATTATGATAACTACGTGATTCACTAAACACATTTTAAGGGTATCTAAATAATATTATGATAATAATCTTTATTCTCTAAATATTTGTTTAACTATTTCTAACAGAAATTTTTACAATTTCCAAGTAATAATTCTTAACCGTAAATTCATTCGGAATAAGAATCACACGTTTACGAAGTCAAAAATGAGCTTTCAAGGAGGAAAAATTGTAGCTAAGGACACTACCTATGAGCATAAAATTTTACTGGATACTAAAATTCAACAAAGTCTAACCTCTATAGTAAAAATTGTTTATTTTCATCTCAATTGTAAAACAGTTTCCTCGCGATTCCATAGAATTTTCTGGTGGTTATACATATAAAATACACGGAGAGCAACAATATAATAAATATAAATATAATTTGTAATAAAAATTACTATATTGTATAGGAAAAGTGTGACATATTCAAATT
>JAWWEQ010044405.1:0-17146 GCA_035583055.1 Torymus tubicola | reverse complement strand
GGTTAAACGGTTGGCCAAACCTTTGCGATTTGGCGAACGGATGGCAAACGGTTGGTGTTCATTTCTACCAGGGATATGTTGACTTTAATCGAATCTTAATGTTGTTTAATTATCAATGACCATTTTACATCCATTATTCTCATGTTAAATTTCCGTAAATGAAAATAATGTGTGTTCAAAACTATTTCAGAAGGCTATTTTCCTACTATTCAATGTTTTTCGCTTATTTTGTAACTGTGAAAGAATTTATTCCCACGGTATTGCTTAACTCCTTTTTTCGTCGTTTTTACGACTGAGATAGAGAAAACTTTTTGTGGAATTGTACATATAGCAGGACATGATTTTTCTAATCAGATATCAAAGGAAACAAAATTTCAGCACGGTATTTTGAAATTTACACTCTGAATCAATGTATTATACATTTGTTGTACAAAGCATAATTTTATTCACTGACAATTACACGTTTTCACATTTATCGTAATAAAAATTCTTTTACTGAACATTTTTTTTTCATGATTATGATGCTTATATAATACCTGTAAAATTGTTTAAATTCTCACAGAAATTTTATATTTCCAACACGAGTGTGTCCGAAGTGATGACGTCAAACACACACTCGCCATAGTAATCCCTCGAGTGCCAGTTGGGACATATTGTAGTATTTTTTGACCATCAGAATACGGAATCCAATCTCTCGTAATAAAATCGGATTTCACGCCTTTTTTTCAATGCACATAATTTTCAATTCCAACGTAAAAATCTCCGCATAATCCTTTCAAAGCCGATATAGAGTGAAATTCAAGAAGAATAAAAAAAAACAACAAATAAAAGCGAAATCTACCTCTGCATCATAATGCTATAAGCGACCCAAAACGGAACGTTGGAGAGGGAAGAACAGCTACTCTCGACGTTTTCACCCCTCCTCAACATTCAATTCCCTCTTAAAAGCGATTTTTAATCGTGCGCCCACCGCTTATAGTCCTTCTCCGCGCGATCAATATTCTATTTCAATCTCTGGGGAACCACGACTTGAATTCCGAGATAACACTCGATTCAGGGAAGGAGACACAAGCATCATGATCTTGTTTTGCATGTTGCAGTATTATAGAGATATTATTGAGTTAATGTTTTCAAAGAGTTAATGGTTTTTGTATAGTTTAGAAAGATTTTTTATCTTTTTAATAAGTCGCTGATTACCAATCGTAGGCCTTTTAAATCTAATAACCTATATACACATGTGCAATGATAATTTCTATTAATCGAAAAATATGTTTTCTTTTACTGATTTCTCGATACGCACCTATAATTTTAAATCTAGAGATTCTAGCAGTAAAATCCGTATTATCCCAATGTAAAAGCCGGTGTTTCAAAGTTTAAAAAAGTATCAAAATAGAAAATAAAACTACGAAAAAAGAGATTTTATTTAATTTTTTGAAAATTGGAAAATATTCATTGCTTTAAAAGTTACAAGAATTTAAAGTCAAGTCGAAAAAACATAATCGTTTTTCATGTCACAGGGCAGACGATTTACGTATAATATTTTTATACCTTTTTGAGTTTGATAAAATCAATATTTTTCAATCTCAAAAAAGTAAATGAAAACTATTCAAACTAGGTCCACTTTTTTTTACCATTTTCTTAAAAAACTTAAAATTTTAAAATAAATGTGTGACAAAGACGTTTTTAATAGTACACGATTTTCCCGTATATTTGTAATACAAGAAAGGAAAAAAAGCGTATCCTTACTATGTACTTTACAAAAAATTTTATCCGATTTTGAAACCGAATTTACTCATATCATTTTTAAAGATTATTTACCTTTTGAATTAATATTCAACTTTAAGTTAGATTTTTGAAAAATATAACTTAACCATTTAAATAGCAAATTGAACATACACATAGGAAAAAGAACCTTGTCAACTTTCAAAATAGTAATAATAATTTTTCATGATATTTTTAAATTTCATTTGTAAATATCATTTACAAATAACAGAAAAAATGTATATAATAGATATTCATTCTACTAAGATTTTACTACACATTTTTTGTTTAAAGAAAAATAAATCATTCTTTAAATATACTAATTTAACTAAATGCCAGAGTAACTAATTTAGATTAGCATTATGAAAAGTTATTTGATTTATCTAAAACTTTGGAATTTAACTCAAAATTTATCTTCAAAGTATGAACTATTTTCACAAAGTGTCAAATGTTTAATCGTCTTTTTCTCATATTTCATTTCTATCCGCACAACATAAAGTGGCATTCTGAGGTTTAATTAAAAGCAATTAAAAGTTTTTAATCGCATTTAATTCCGATTTCAATCCTTTCACTGCGAGTTGAAATATAATGTTGAAGTGATTCTATAAAATATTCACAAGATTAGTCTTATTTCTACAATAATAACTTCGGGAAAATATCCACGCAAAAATGTCGGGAAAAATCCACTTTATTTTGATTATCTATAAGCAATAAAACTTTGATATAAATGAAACTATCAGCCCTGAAATTGACAACTCAAAAAGCTGTCAATCCTAACCCGCGTACTCATCCTATTAAACTCACAAGCTGCGGTAATATTTCAAGTATCCCTCTTTTCTCCCCATCTATTATTATATTATTTAAAGGTAACGCGCGTTGCTTAATTATTAGCAGGCATTTGCTTTAAAAGTTTCACGCGCTTCTAACTCTAGACAACCACGAGAAACGACGTTGATGGAGACAAGTCGAGAGAACAATAAAAAATTCAGATATAACCGCGCGATACTACTCAATATCACGTCTCTGTCGCTTATGTAATTTGGTAGACCAATGGATTTATGAGAGTAAATTTTTTATTCAGCATGATTATTGAATGGATCCCTGGCGAAAATTCAGTTAGTCGACCATGGCCAGAGATAATTAGGTCAATTCTTTTAATCAAGACACACTGCATGTTTTGTTTGGATAATTTATTCATTTTGTTTTTTTTTTTTAGAAATCAAAATATCGTTTGGTTTAATTTAATATTAATTCAGCAAAGGGTCTAATCATCCTAGAGTATATGATTTCAAATTTAAAGACACATATTTTTTTATGCATTCATAAGTATAACCAAAATATTTGTCTTATAGAAAAATGTTAAAATGAATATAATAAAACTGATGTATTAAGCATTTCCTATTATTCTGTTATATCTGAGTACGAGAAATAACAAGTCTTGGAAATTATTATAACAAGAAAACTTTATTCGACAACAACAGAAACGACGGATATTGCCAAACTCCAACCTCAGAGTAGAAATTATTGATAAAGTAAACTAACATCAGCTGTTTGTCATACGCGGTGATTCAATTATAGATACGTTCGTGCGTATGTTCTTATCCTAAAGGCATTACAATACTAATTTGATACCTGCCTCGAGGTTTCAACATCGATATTATGGGATCAATGTTTGAATTCTCGCGCGAGCAGAAGCCAGTTCGTATTATTTTCGCTTTTTTTCACACTAAACGTATAAAAATTCGTTTTTTTCGTACCGTGCAACGATAAACCGCAGTTTTCAACTAAAAAGCGAGTAAAAGAAAGGAGCACGTTTTTCTGGTTTTCTATATTTGAGATGTTTCACGTCGGCAGGCGAGAGTCAAATCGTGCTATGTTCAATTTATGATACTAAACTGTACCTAAAACAATTCTTTCATAAGCATTACCGACGTATTTTTCTATTGTTGTAGGTAATTTTTCCGAAATTCTCCATTTTCACCTTCAAAAACTACAACAAATCTTGCATTTCAAAAAATATATTTTTAATATTTTTTTAATAAATTTTTTTTTATCTTTAGATCGAAAACTAACCATTTTTTACTCGAAAGAAGAACAATAAGCTTAGTAGTAAAGCGTGAGACAAGAAACTGCAAGTCGCGTATTTTATATGTTTATTTTTGTCATATATAATAAGATTGAGTAGTTATAAATTTTATTAAATTGTATGCGATTATTCTATAAACAGATATACGTTATAAGAGTAAAAATATGACTCTTTATAAAATATAATATCCTACTGTATCATCAATAAAATAACACAAATTTAAAGAAAGTATTCTTTGAATTAATAATTGTTAAATAATTGTTACATTACAGTTTTATGCTTAAATCTTTTATGAGTATAATAATAGTTCATTTCAAGTCCATACTCGTGAAATTTCAACATATAATTCTCCGTATTTGCTTTTATATAAACAAATGAAATGTTCATTTGTAGCTTGTGTTGTTTACTTAAATGATTTCGACGAATTTCTCGAACTTTAAATGAACATTTATTTGTCAATATCAAAACCTCTGTACGTTAACAGTAAAGATTTTCTTTTCTGCTGTGTAATACCGAGTTTAGTGGCGACTCGAGTACATAACGAACGAAAAACATCGAGAGCGGGAGAAGGCAAGCGAGAGAGACAGAGAGAAAGAAGACAGAGAGGTAAAGGAAGAGAGAGAAAAAGAAAGAGAATCAGTAGATATTAATTGGTGTCGTAACCGAGAAGACAAAGAAAAGACTTGTATCAGAACAAGAGATGTTATACAAGTTTCTAATGTAACTGTAATTGGTTAGAAACTCATATGAATTTTTTCAGTGGGAAAGTGGAAAAGAAACTGGGTCAACTGTGATAAAAAAAAAGGAGAAAAAAGAAATAGGCAGATTTTAGCGCGGATATCCAAGATAAGAGCAATGCGATCGTACTGTTGGTGCTTTCTGGGGAGTAAGGGGGGGGGGTGTATGCGACGACGTCGAAGCTGCAAATATGAGCAGCCAGTAATTGAGCTTAGCAATAATAGCATTTATCTCACCTGGCGTCTATTTAAAGGGATTCGGCAAGATTATGCTACGGTATTCGAGGTTTCATGACAACGTCTAGTATCACGAATAAGTACCGTATCAAAGGATTTTATTTGAACTGTACTTAAAAGATAGGATCTACCTCGGCGTGAAGATATTGTGAAGAAAAGAAACGGATTTGTTTTTGTTGGATTATCACCAGCAACGTATAGGTACAAGTATGCATACGGGTATAAAGGATACAAATGTAATTAGCAGGAATAACCCCATCGGTTTATTTACACTTGAAGTACGTCGTTAATTATATTTCATCCTGAAATAACCAATAGTTTTTCTTTCAATGTATCGTTAAATTATCTTGTTGTTATAGTAAAATAGTATTTCAAAAATATTTTTAAAAAGCCACAAAAAAAATCAGAGTTGATACTAAGTTTGAGAATGATAATTAGTACACTATTACACAAAGAGATAGAAAACGCATAATAACATGGCGCTTTTAACGTATCTAATGCGCATAATAACATCTCATTCCAGGTAGCTTGAAACAACCGCAGTATAGCTGTACCCTTATCAGTATAAACCTCTATTTTAGAGATAAAAACACAACCGCTACACGTCAGATAAGTACAGCCCCTATGCTTTTTGAGGATTCGACTACTACGGTGGCTGTGCTGACTACCTGCCGGTGATGTAACTTACACTTGTGTGTTCCGTCGGCCGACAACAGTGCCCGTGTCCCGCAAAAATGAGGTCCTTCTCTTCTCCCCTTCTCCCTCCTCTCGACGCATGGAGATATACGGCCTTCTAGGGAAAGTTTATTCTCAATTGGTCATAAAAAGAACGAAAAAAAAATTATAGAGATACACTCGGGCAACAATTTTTTTCTTATTCTATGGGTCATAAAAGAGGCGTAAAAACTTTAGAATCAAAGAAAACCACCCCGAGACACTGTTTTATCGTTAAGTTAATTTTTTCTTATGAAAATTAACAGGGGAAAAGTGGACAAAAAGTAGCCACTTGGCATTGATTAGTATCAAAATGCGAAAAATACCAACGAATTTTCCAGAAAAAAAAGAATTAAAGTTGAAAAAATTAGCTTTAATTTGAGCTAACGATGGTTAAAATCGGGTAATTCTGTATAAAATTATGCGCACTGTGATATTAAAAAAAATGACGAAAAATAGGGAAAATTTTAAGAATTTCGCAAATTCGCTCATTTTCAGCTTTTTTCTATTTAAAAATGCATGTAACTTTGCACAGAATTGCCCAATTTTAACTATTTTTAGCTTAAATTAGAGCTCTATATACGTATACTTTAATTATTTACTTTAATTATTCATTCTTATAGTAAATTTTTTGGAATTTTTCGGATCTTAATGTTGGTTAATGAGTGGTGACTAATTTTTGTCCATTTTTCTTATGTTAAATATCCATAAGAAAAATTGAGTTGACGATAAAATGTTACCACCAACCCGTTTTCTTTCGTTCCAAAGTTTATTCATCTTTTTTTGTTACTTCTACACATGTATGAGTTTTCGTACTATTGCACTATTGTTTTAATTAAAAAAGAAACAACTTGTTTTATCGGTACAGATACATCTAAATGTAAATGTTAAATGTTAACGAAAAGTTGTAAACATATTTTTTACATTAAATTTTGTTACAGTTTAAGTCAATTTCATTAAATTTAATGTAAAATAATTTTGCTCCCAGTATGTACATTAATCTTAATATAATTTCTAACACTGATATACTTATATCCTCTTATACCAAATTAAGGTGGTTCTATGGCTACTCTGAAGTCAATTGAGTAACCTCCCCAAAAACGTTAAAAATCTGCTTTGTTTTTATGATTTCAATATTGATAAATTTTAGTCTCGAATAATTAAAATAACTGAAGATAGTTTTTGTAAAGCTTTGTTTTGTTAAAAATAAATAATATTTTATGTATATACATGACTTACGTCGTATTGCATTATCAAGACTACGAGAAAACGTATATTAATACTTTTAACAATTAATATCTCAGAAGATCGTGTGGCTTGGTATATTCATTTTGTACTTTTTGTTCTCGATATAAACGTAAAAGGTTTTTACTTAAAAAAGAATGATTCCCATATGTCCGTGTGTTAAAAGTACCATTTTCAGGAATTTTTTTCTCGAAAATTAATGTTGCAACCGTGGTTAAAAAAAATATTAAATAATTTGTTTTGATCTCAGTATTAACATATATTTTTTTGTTACTTGTATGCAGCACTTACCATAACCGTAGAATCACCTTAACTGTCCGCATCGACTCATACTCCTTAACTTCTGTACTTCTTAGTCGCTCCGTCAACAATACAGATCTCTCCACGTTCCTCGCATGCGTCCTTTGCTAAGTTTATACCTCGCGGCTGTTTAAATACTGTTATATTATGAAACACTCTACTCACTTTCACTCCATACAAAGCCTTACCCAATGTGAAATGAAATATTCAATATTTGGATATTATACCATTAAATTTAAAGTATCATGAATGTATGTATAATAAGCTTGAATGCCGGTTTTACGTGATAAATTATAATTATGATATAAGAAGAATGTTTGAACTTCACTTTACACGTATAAAAGCTTCTAATCAATATTCATGCTCGTGGTCCTCACGATTTCATTTACGCGTCATTCTAGCGTTCTAAATGAATTGTGCGAGACCTTATTAGAACCCTATTCATAATCACTCCTATTTCATCGCTATCTATTTTAATATATGGGAAAATTTAGAGGTCGATATTGATGTTTAAATAACAAAGGATTTTATTGGTAGTTTAACAAATGACCGTGGCATGCTATACGCAACTTTTCTGATGGCTTGATGATTTTTCGAACACGTCAGGAATTTCTGGATTTGGCTAAAAGTGTTTCTTCGTAACAAATAATAAGTAGGCCTTTTATTCCGATATTCATTTAATTTCGAAAATAAACTATTTTTTATAAAAACCCTTTGATCATATCATTTCGAAAATATTCAAGTTACGAAAATAGTCATAATAGATATTAAACATATATTAAATTATGCTAAAGTACATATAAAGTTAGCAGAGAAAACTTTAATATGAACTTTGTGCTGTACCTTGATTAAAATAGAGAAGAAAATTAGATAGAATTAAAATACACACGAAAATACAATACAAAGATTACTCTGTATTTAATGACAAAGACGGGGACGGGAGAGACTGCAATTAGCTGACGTGTCTCATCTATATAATGGCCTGGCACCGTTTGCCTCGGCTCCCAAAGATTCTTTCTACCTCCCTATATAATCGCCATAAGTATAATGTTACTAAACTTTGTTTTGTTGAAAAATATTAATTTTCCCAAAAAGTATAGACTATTAAATTTAACGAAAAGAAAATATTAAAAATTATTTTTTTTTTTTTAGAAAAATTTTATTAGTTGTATATTGACCATTTTTTCACTCTATTCTTTATAGTACAATAAATATTATATTTTTTATTGAAAGTTTCTGAGAATACAATATATTTCAATGAAACAAAGCTTATATCAAAACTTTTTCTCGCAGCTTTTATGCCTACACACCTTTTATGGCTATCGAGATGAAAGACTGATTTAGAAAAATCCTGAAACATGGGTCGCATTATTTTTCATAAAAAAGGCTTCCTAAAGTGTTACCGAAATCCAGGGTTAGAAGGTTTAAAAAAAAAATAGGAAAAAAGAGATAAAAGTTAAAAATATCATTTTCAGTTATATTCAGTTTGAAGGTATAACTTCTGTAGAGAAGAACAAATAACAAATTTGCTTTGAAGTCTATGTAATATTTCTCCTCTTTTTTCAAGCACGCTTTACGCTTTTAATAGCATTGATCAAAAATATTTTTTCAGTACCACCCAACACTGTCAAAATCTGTTTCTCGATCGCTAGTTATATTTTTCTTGTGCACTACGTGATACCCCAAAATAAACATTTATCCTCGAAAAGAAAAAAAAAAATATTTGTTCACGAATTTATAGCTTACAAAAATTTATTAGATCTCCATGAGTTATATAACCGCATTAAATAAAATAACGTGACAAACTTTTCCCATGCAAACATACCCCCCCCCCCCCCACCATATGGCTCCTGAAATAACAATGTCGTCGGAATCATTAAATCGAGTGAGAGAGAAAGAAAAAAAGGGGTCGAAGCTACGTGATAAGTGGGAGAGACAGGGACGGGAAATGAAAAGACATCGACAAAGCGAATCATTAATGAAAATGCAATAACCTGACAGAACTGTCATTTGGCGCCAAGCTGGATGCCGAAATTGGAGATCCTAGCGGAGACGCTGCCCCCGGATATTACCCATCGGGACTTCCGGCTCTGGCTGACGTCAATGCCCTCGCCAGCCTTTCCCGTCAGCATCCTGCAGAACGGCAGCAAAATGACTATCGAGCCGCCCCGCGGGGTCAAGGTATATTTCTGTGTATGCGTGTGTGCATCTATATATGTGTGTATGTGTACCTATATGTATATGTATTGTGGGTTATGTGTATATGTACACCGTCGATTGATTAATGGACTGTTCAGAATAGTTTGCATTCCGGTTAGTTGTTTATTTACCGTGGAGTGAATTGTGTTACAAAGCTTGTCTGGTTTAGACATGATAAATGCTTTCTTAGTTGGTTAGAATGATTAGAGTAAAAAAAGTTAGAAATTGAGAGAAACAAGTAAATAATACTGTGCACAGTAGTTATGGATCGTATATGGTCAGACTATAGTGAAATTAATTAGAAAATACAAAATCAGGTTTGATTGAAAAAAATAAACAATTTTCTTTTTCAGTGTAGAAGTGGATAAAATTGGTTAAAAATTTTAATTTTAATAAGCAATTGTTACAATTCGGAGCCCAATCGATATTTTTTTTTTTTCATCGTTGTTTGATTTCCATAATACCTTTTTATTAGTTCATAGAACAAGATATGGACAATGTGATTTTTTAATAAATTGTTTTATAAAAAATTTGTTTACATTCGAAATATCATTGTATAAAAAGATAAATCAATATCGTCACGCCTAATATATTTTACTCCAACGTTTTTCTACCCCTCGGAAAACATACGCAATCGATTGCTCGCACATAAAAAATGCATCATCCTTGTTAATCCTGTATAATGTTTTTCCCCGGAATCAAATAAAGCCAGTGAACTACGACTACGAAAAAGAAGTATCAATCTATTAATGCGTATATAACATCTACAGGCCAACGTCCTACGTGCTTACGCAACTCAAGTATCGGAATCTCGAGACTTTCTCGAATCGGAGCATCCCAGAGTTGGCACGTTCAAGGCTCTTCTCTTCTCTCTTTGTCTGTTTCACGCAGTCCTGCTTGAACGACGAAAGTTTGGCGCGCTTGGCTTTAACATACCGTACGAGTTCACGGACGGTGACCTTGCAATTTGTCTATCACAACTGCATATGTTCCTGTTGGAATACGAACGCACTCCATTTAAAGTGAGTTGTAACGCTTAAATGAAAACATTATCGGTAAGATAACAGTGTAGTAAGAATTTTACTTTGATTATCGTGGAGTAATTGCTTTATGATAGATTAGCAAAATAATATTGATAGAGAATCAGTGGATAAAGTGAACAAATATCGAAATTATATCAGAAAAAAAGAGATCGAAGGTAATATTTAACAACGCAGTTTTGCTGTTCCGTTTATTTTTTTTTAGATTTTCTTATGGATATGCGCTCTTGATAAACTGAATGCATTGCAAATATTCATGTTAAGAAAATAATAAAATTCATAGATTAACAAAGTTTTTTAAGTGAAAAATAGATGTACACTATCTCCGTAATAGCTCAAAATACATAGTTCGCAAAAAACTGAGGTTTAGATCATACTTAAAGCTGATATGATATACTTAAACTTATTTTTAATACATACTGGATTGCCTCCACGTTAGCTCAAAATTGTACAACTTTTTCAATTTTGTAATTAATATAAATATTCGTCAATTTAACTATTGTGCATACAATGGTGATGATATAGTACACAAAAACAACAATGGAAAAAAATGTTTTCTTTTTACAAACAATCAAACAAATAAGTTTGGATGTTTTTTAGAAAAAAGTTTTTTTTGCTCGTTTTCTACTTGTTTTTAAATATTATGTTTTTTTTTGTTAAACAATGTGTATTGATAGATGTACAGTAACAATTGAAGAGCATTGATATGTGTGAAATATTACTCTTTTATTTGTTGCGTATTTGTTTTCGTTCAAAACCAAAAAACCACTTCGTAATGGTTTTAGTTCTATAAGGCTCCGACAATTTATTACAGATTAATGGGAGTTTGATTGACATTATTGCTTCGTAATGCTGTTGATTATAATAATTTTCTGAAAATTTAACATACTCTGTCAAGAGCCCCCCTTAATAGATAAAATATACTTTATCAGTGTAGAGTATAGTATAGTATATTTTTTTATAAAACTATTATTATAATAATAATAAGTACATTCTTTGTATTAACTCAAAATCAATATATTCCTTACATGCTTCACGCAGACTACGATTCTAAAAATAATCCACTCAGATTGGAACAAGTCCTTTGATTAATCCACACTAAAGCCTATAATGATTTATCTCGAAAACGCGTCATTACACCCTAAAGCGCAAAGACAAGATAAAAGAAGAACAGCCCGACCGCAATTACCAAAGAAAAAAAATATATCCCTCTCCTTCTGTTATAGAACAGATTTCTGTCCTACCGCGATATCCGCACACCCACGCGCTCTTTAAAACCTATGACATCCCATCGCAATCTTTGCTTTCTCGAAGGTGTTGATTTACACGGCCGGTCACATAAATTATGGTGGGCGTATAACCGACGACTGGGACCGTCGCTGTGTCCTCACCATCCTCGAAGCCTTTTACAACGAGGCGACGCTACTCCCAGGCCATCAATTTGACAGTCGAGGACATTACAGCCAAGTGAGTCCATTAATCCCATTTGACTTAAGAGCAATTCTATGATTTCGCCATTCTTCAACGGGGGAGGCTTGTGTGTATATACGAAGACGTGGGCGGTGACAGGATTTTAATCATGGAGTGCTTTACTATGAGGGGGGGGGCGACCTTTTTACGACGGTTTATATAACTCTTTATATTTTATGAGAGGATAGATGTTGAATTGCATTTAGGAAAAGTTTCGATATAAGAGGCCTTTTTTCTTTTTTATTTTTCTGGATACTCTTTGAATTTTTTCAATTCTGTTTATTCGAATAAAAGAATAATCATATATCAATAACAACTTGACCAAATCCTCACACATCCAGCCACCGCCAGAGACAACATTCAACGAGTACATTGACCTAATCAAGACCCTTCCGATCAATGACGATCCGGATCTCTTTGGCCTCCACGCAAACGCGAACATAACTTGCGCATTGGCGGAGACGTACGCTTGCCTTTCTACCCTTTTGACCCTCCAACCGCGTGAAATCGGCGGTTCAGTTAAGGGAATGGACGATGTGGTTGGACGATTAGCTGCGAGTATACTCGAGACGCTACCCCCGCAGTTCGACCTCGTCGCCATACAACGTCGGTGAGTATAGTCTATTGAGAGTTTGAAATAGTACGTCATCAAACAGGAAAGATGTATGTAGGATTTAGTAATTTTTTTTTCTTCTTTTTTTTTTGCTGGAGTTGTTTGGTCACGATGAGCATTGATTGATATGATTTTTATCATAGGTGACTTACTTATCATTTCCGTATTAAGATCAATATAGATATGCGGCAAGTAATGTACATCAACGAATATGTTTTATACTTAGAACTGATAGAATTGATATTTTCTCTTACTATATTTATCCTTTGTTATTTTATCAATACCAGAAAGATCACGCGCATAGTTTTTATTTGCTACATATTTAATTATGCCTTTGTTTTATATGCTAACTAATAAGTTTCAACTTCCGATATTTTAGTTAATACCTACGTATGTTAATTCTTACACTTACTTCAATTGAGCAACTTTTGCAATTACTAACTTACTTCATATATTTCAATTGTAACTTTAATTATATAATACCATTTTACATACAAAATTTTTAAGATTCCCATTTTGATATTACACCCATTTTGAGATTAGCCATTTTATCATACGCCTTTTTATGTCGAAGAACACAAACTCTTAAAATATAAAACAAAGATCATTTCATAAATAAGGTAGTTCCTCAATCAATCAGATGACACCTAAAGTAAAAAGTTTACGTCGTCGACGATCACAGACGACTTTTGAACGGACTTAACCAACCGCGAAGGTTTTATTTCGGCTTCACATTTCCGTTATCATTCTTTTAAAAGAAGAATATTTTTGTCACCATTCTTTTAAAAGAGGATCATTTATCTAACTAGCTTTTCTATTAATTGAAAATAAGTTAATAAATAATCGATACGAATGCTCTTTTTGTCAATTTTCAAATTGACTTCTTATTTAAAAATTTGCAATTTATTGAAATCAAATCAAATTACTGAAAGAAATGAATTTTCAAATTAATTTCTTCTTTATTACAAAATTTGCAATTTATTAAAATTAAATCAAATCATTCAAACGAATGAACCATCAGAAATGAATTTTATACTGTAATAAGTGTTTCAACTCTGAAATTTAATCACTGCTTCATTAATATACCAACACGCGTACATATGTTTACATTGCCGCTGCTTCTAGGTACCCAGTAACGTATGAAGAATCGTTAAACACGGTGTTGCTACAGGAAGCGCAACGTTTTAACGGATTACTCTCGGAGATGTCGCGTACTTTGACTGATTTGCAGCGTGCTTTACGTGGCCTTCTCGCAATGTCGGATGAACTTGAAGCTATGGCCGCGGCAATGACGGCCAATCAGGTGCCCGAAAATTGGCGAGCTAGAGCTTTCGCATCACTGAAGCCACTCGGTAAACTACATGCATGGAATGTTCTGTATAACGCGTGCTATATAAGGTGATGTGAAGAACAGAGATAATCGTAGAATTTCTGTATCTTTAGCTAATGCTAACGAAATTACATGAAAAAATTTTTTAGGTATAGTATTAACATATATACGGAACGCCTGATAGACTTTTAAAAAAAAAATACTTAAAAGTTATTTAATTAAATAAAAACTACTATGTCGGTAAATAGGAATCTGTACTTATATGATTTTATCTAATTCTAGAATGAGTATATCCTATGGAAATGCTAATAGAACCACTAAAAAAAAATTCTGAGAACAGTATTTACGTATACGGAGCGCCTCACAAATTTGTTTTTCGAAATAAATGTTTCAATTTCAATTTAATAAATAATGAAATGCGGTTGATTTTTAGTGTCATATGGCCTTAACAGATACTAAAAATTTACATGTTTTGCTTTGTTCTATCGTTTCAATTTTAAGATAGCTTTAATATTCTAATCATAATGAAAATAATCTGATAATGGCGTTTTAATCATTTTGTTATAGCTCAATTCATGACCTTTCATTTTATTTATTCATTTTTTGCTTAATCTGGAGAAAGCAAAATTCCATTAAAAAACTGGTAATTAATCAAAAAGTAAGTAAAGCTTTCAAATTTTGTTTTGTAAACTTTTTACAATAATAATGTATGTACTAATAAATAAAACAAATATATACTAACAACAAACATGTGCAACAGATTGCATAACATATGTACAGTGGGAAAAAAATTAATCTTTCAATACATTGGCCTGTATATAACTAATATTTATTTTTTTCCGCGTCTATTTTTCTCATCGTTTAATCCGTCAAAACCTTAATAAAATAAATTCTAAAACACGGAAATTCACACGAGACCTTGACAGTGGATTTCCGTTTCGACTTATTTTTCTTTTTTTTTTTTATCAAATGATACCGCGAAACAAAGCTATGTCATCCAAGCCCTTTCCCTAAATAACAATACCAAGTGAAAAATGATGCTCGCTCCTCATTTCTGAAGCAACACCTGGCACTGTGGCCTTGGACCTCTCACTTACAGACTGATATATATATATATATGTATACACCACTGGACCGTAAATAATAGGCTGAACAAAAAGCGAAGTTCATATTTCCTGATTACGCGTCGTGTGTAATGCGACAGGCAACGTACTCTATCTATCCTACCATATACACGTATACTCTTCCATTTACTTGGTTGTTATTATTATATACAGGAGCATGGGTCGAAGACCTGAAAGCGCGAACGCGTTTCCTGCGACATTGGCAAGAGGGTGGCATACCCTCGGCTTTTTGGATCTCTGGGTTCTACTTTCCACAAGCATTCCTCACTGGCACTCTACAAAACTTTGCCCGCAAGCATCGCGTTGCTATCGACACTATTGACTTTGGATTCCAGGTCCGTTATTGCCTGTGTACTTTTATTCATTTGTGAATAAGTCGAAAAAAATAGGAAAGAATTTAGGTCAATGCTGAAAGAGATTATTTTTTTAAAATAATGAAAAACAAAACGCTTTTTAAATCGACTTGAAAGGTTTCAAGGATTTTTCGAGTTTGAGGATATATTGCAATTCTATTTTTATGCGATTTACTTACATATACTTCTTTATTTTAGTATGCATTATGCAAAACATACATATTTTTAACGTTGAATATTTGAAATTTTACAGTAAAATGCTATTTTCTAAAAGGATTTCATATGCAAAATAATGAAAGAATAATCTATATAGCAAGATATTCGAAATAATTTATTGTTGTTAAAAGCTTTTTAGTACAAAAAGAATTTCAACCAGGAATTTAGAATGTAGATACTTATTATTTATTTATTTATTCTAAAGTAAAAGGCACATGAAAATTACAAGTAATTTAAAAATACAACTTACGTTACAATTTACATTACAATAATAGTAATCCAGCAAAGGAAAGATTTCCTGTTCGCTGGTCTGGTGGACTTAATATTAACTTAATAACAATTGGAGTCAATTTTGAGTGTGGTGTCCATATTTATCTTGATTTATTTTTTTTACTATTTTTGCTTTATAATTATTTTAGTTCATTCGATAATCTGTTATATATTCGAATTATACTTTCCTCAAAACTATTTGAATAAACGCTGTAAATGGTCTTTTCACTCTAACAATGAAAATTAATATATGCTAATTCAATTCAAATTATAGTTTGAATATATATATGCGCATCAAAATGTTTCATTCATCATTCTACGTATATACTGTGTGCGTCTGTGAGACGCACTTTCTTAATCTGTTAAAGCATAGCTGTAGTAGATTTAGATCAGAAATGAGAAAATATATATATAAATAACTTGGACTAATCCACAGAACATTACTAGAAGTTTACTCATTTATTATAATATATTCCGTGTTTATTCACGCGCACAAGATTTCAACGGAAGGCCAGTGAATCATTGTTTAAACGTCAGCTTACAGTAAAATAAAAATAACTATGAGAATGCTTACTTCCTCTTTAATTATAGTTTATTTAATACTTTGACTTATAGATATTCCACATACCCCAACATATTTTCATCATCAATATTATGCTCACTTCCACTACCATCATACTATATCTATAAAAAAATAAATTATGACAATATAATAAACTCATCAACTGATATCAAACAAACAATAATCCATGAGAAATACTTGCTTTTATATACATTTACTCTACACCATACTTACTACCAACATCAATGCTTTATTCAATCATCTTCCCCTTATATATATATCTCTCACCAGGCGGCCCCCGCCTCCTTATACATAATCATCTTTTGCTCGCTCACCCGCGCATCTTCGCACTTCCATAATACATATGCGCATCTCGCGTTTCTATATATATGTACACCTACGTCAACCGTACATTAACATTTCTCTTATTCCCCTTAACATTGTGTACGCAGGTGCTGTCAAGCAAACCTCAGACGCGTCCGGTGGATGGTTGCGTCGTATACGGACTGTTTCTTGAGGGTTGCCGTTGGGATGGTACAGCCCTTGCTGAGTCTATGCCTAAGGAATTGTTCACCGGTAAGTCTATATAGCTAACTATAAAGAGTCGGGTTAATGTCCTTGGCCTCGGAAAAGTTCGAGCGAAGGTCAGTTCTGTATTGAAAACGAAGTGGGATATATATCTGTGGCTCCGAGGTATAAGGACATAAGTCCACTTTTCGAGTTTCCGAGAAAAACGGGTTTTTATGTTCTAACTTATATGTAAGATCGGAAGAAAGAAAATAGGGCGCGATATTGTACTAGTCAATTGACAGATTCAAAACACATATTTACACAGTGGTATGAGTAGGTTATACATTTTTTGTTGCATTAGAAACGAGTAAGAACTGAA
>JAWWEQ010044394.1:0-17148 GCA_035583055.1 Torymus tubicola | reverse complement strand
ATTTTTCTTATCCACTTAGAAACCCTCGCACACTCGATGAATGCTCTGTTAACAAAATTAACTTTAACAGCCCGATCATCAGACTGTTAAGGACATGGAACTCTTTACCATCTGATATCAGGGTTATGCTTCTTTTAAAACTGAAATTAATAAACATTGTTTCAAGTTCTATTGAATTTCAATGCAACGATAAAACTCTTGTCAGTAAATTTTGTCATGCGTTCTTTTTACATTTATTTTACATTATTATTGTCAAGCGCACTTAATGTATAATTTATATTTAACATAAATTTCTTGTTACATGGGCCTCAGCCTGTCTATAAATAAATAAATAAATAAAAAATAACTTTTTAATAACATAAGTAATTTGAAAATTACCCTTAAAATTTTCAAATTATTAAATTCTACTTATTATTTAACCTTGTTTATATTATTATATTTAAAATTTAAAATAACAAATAAACATTACAAATAAAATGATATTTTCACCGAGCGAACGTTAGCCAGTGAGGTAGTACAGATAATTTTCAATTAACAAAACTCCAATTTCGTTATGTAAGACAGACATTTTACAAAACTCATGTGTATATGTTCTAGATGATGTAAGGGCGCTTTCCTGAAAACAATTTTTCACGTCATATACGGTAAAAGAAAAGAAACAAATGTAACATGAAGTAATAAGCCTTTTAATAAAATCTACCTAAAAGTCGATTCAGATAACCTTACAGCATATCCTTATATCCCCTCATTACAAACCCCCAAAATGCAATCTCCACATCATCTTCCTGCAAAAGATCGAGCCCGGGCGATATCCTCTCTCCTTCTCTCTCTCTTTCTCTCCATCGAAACGCAAAATACGGCCGTAGATCAACGCCTCGGCGCGGGCGAAATATTATAATACGTGGCCGAGACAAAAAACCCTTTCTGACGTCACGTGCACACACATGCACATGCGCGCTTGCAAGAGAGAAGCCGAAATGATGAAGCTCCCGACTTTTGCACCGCGCCGAAAATATACATGCGCGCGAGCGCTGATTTATCGCTCACCGCGTATATATATGCAGCTATTCAGAAGCGCTCTGCTGCTGTTGCTCTCACCACGACGCTCTGCACTGCTTGTGGCTCCTTTATTTTCCGCGTATTATATACTGCGCGGCTGTAGAGAAAGAGAGAGAGAGAGAGATAACCGTCTTTGCTTCGGTTTCGCGTCTTCCTTTTCAGTTTATATGACAGCTCTTGGTGGCGCGGGTGAAGTCGCGCGACGATTATCCTTCGCAGATTGAGAGGAGCGGCAAGAGACGCGCGTGCTTGTCTTTTTTTTTGGGAGAGACTTTTGAAGAAAGGCTCACCGAGTGAAACGATTTTTTATGGACTTGCAAAGTATACAGTTTTTATAAATGCTACGACAGCGAGGTTCTGTTTTACGAAAATGCTTTCTTATGGCGGACCTGAAGTTTATATTATGTTTTGGTTGACAACCGTTTTACAATATATAAATGTGGTTATATTTATTAAAAAAAAGGCTCTTATTCGAAATAATCATCGGTGGTTCCCGAAATTTTAATCAAACAGTGAGATGTATATGAAGCGGAGATAAAATTAAAACGTAAAATGCTCTTGTTAAAATTAAAATATAATTTTAACACATTTTAATAAAAACGTAATTTTGTATAATTTTAGTACACAACACTTCGACTATAAAGTTGAGTATATTCTCCTGTAAAGGCCTGTGAAAAGTGAACAGGTTTTTCTACCATCTAAAGTAATTTTGAAATTACATACAATACTCAGCGACGTTTAAAATTAAAATTCATATTTTAATCGATAAATTATAATGTACATTTATATTATAGTGTACCCGCTTTCCCCGTCCTAAAAAAGAAATTATTATTAAATTGTCTAAGTAAAGCCACGGCGAATAATAATGAAAGTGAAGTGTAAAAAGGGGAACGTTGCTTTTTCACGAAATTTATTTCGCATAAAAGTTCTTTATGAGGACGCAGAGGAAAACAGATTTACGAGAGTATATATAGGTATGCCAGAGTTGCGGTAGATCCACAATTTTTTTTCGCAAGTTTTTAATTAAACCGAGTTGGTGAATGTTTAATTATTGCGTAAATGATCGATCAATCCCGAGTGAAATTGTGAATTGAGCACTTTTTCGCAAACAACTAATCAATATGCATGCACAGTTGAGATTGCGTATGGCTGAAGGTCGCTACTGTCAATTTTTTATTGATTTTAATATTAATTTACAATACGAAAACAAAGAAAAAGTCGCTCCGGTATATATAAGGAGTTATTTTATTCCTTTTCAGCGCTATAAATTTCATTAATTGTGTAATGAATTAATAACAGCAAAAAAGGCTATATTAAAGCTACTTCAATTACTAATAAAGCTCCTATTAATTATCTTAGTATTCTTATTGTTAGTGTACATTCAGAAAAAGGGTATAATAATGACCTCGAAAGATCGTGTCTCGGTGACAAAAGAAAAGTCTTTACGCGTTTGTTGCTGCAACTTATTATAAGTTTGATAACAAAAAATTTAACACAATACAGAAAGCTGTGTTGCATAAAAAAAAAATATTTAGTGGTGAAAAATTCATGTCGGAAAATACATGCAAAAATCTCGGCAAAGAAAGAGAGAGAGAGAGGGAGTACGAAAGGCTGATGAGAAGGAAGTGGACGTGTCTGTGTAAATATTTACATGATCCGGAAAACTTCATAAGTGAATTATGATAATTAGGTTGGAAATGGGGAAGGTAAAGTTTTTAAGCTGATGTACTTGAGGAAAGATTTGCATAAATCAATGGCTTGGATGAAAGAGCGCCGGAGATGTGTAGAGAAACCGAAAGAGCTATATGAGTGGCAAGAAGGGCGCTTGAGAGACGAATATTTAAAAATCAAATGGAATTCAAATTAATATTATAAGCTGTATAATGCTTTGAAAGGAAACATTTTGCAATTCATTTAGTACTGTAATTGTCTTTTATTATGCTGCAGTCAGTTTATCGTTTCAATATAATTCCTGATATTTTAGAAACACAGTGTGCAACAATTTTTTATATTTTTCTAATCATATACTGTACACCGTTAAAAAAAACCTTAATTACTTGTCGATTCCACCACCAAATATCGATAATTAGTCGGATCGAATAAGCCATCAAAAAATTAAACTCAAATATCTCATTCACATTCGGGACCATTAGCAAAAGAAACCAGTATTCACCTCAAAATGTCAATCGTGCGCCCCCCCCCCCCCTTAAACTTCAAAGCTTATACCACCCCAGACAAAAAACCTCGTCCATGAGTATAACTCAGTGAGACCGCCGCGCTAATTACCTGGCGAGCTTGACTTTGAAAATTCTCGGGAAAACTTCAAATTAAGAAATAACCAGATACCCTTCATCTAACAGTATCAACAAAAAACCCCCGGTATACGCGCGCGCACGTGACTCTCCTGTAACCACAATCGTCCTCTCTGCGCACATATATATATGTATATACATGCGCGCGCGCGCACACACACACACATTCGTAAACACGTTTTATACCACTCCAGAAGAAGGAGAAGGAAAAGGAGGAGAAGGAGGCGGAGGAGGTAGAGGAAGAAACGGGTTATACGTCGGCCGTGCACGAGGCCATCGCTGTAATATCGCGCGTGTATATAGTGTGCACTCTCGTGGCTGCGCTTCACTTCAGCTCGCCAGTGTCCCTCTTCGTCTTCTTTGCGTCTCTCTCTCTCTCCCCCTCTGTCTCACCTCCACTTCGAAATTCCTCGTACAAGGACTGCTTTGCAGCAGCAGCAGCAGAGCAACAGCAGTCCACGGTTCTTCGCTCCTTTTACGACCGTACGCGTTCTCTCTCTCTCTCTCTCTCGCGCGCGCGGTCGTCGCGGGGGGTCGTGCGAGACTTCGCTGCGCTTTTCTTTAATTCTGGTAATGGATATAACCCTGCCATTGTGTATATGTATATAGTAGTTGGCATAAATTATTTCGATCGTGCGCTTTTTATATTATATATATATATGCGCGTGTACGGGGAGAGAAGAAAAAAAAACAAGAGCTGTGTACAGTAAATTTTTTTACCCTTTACTTCGTTTCTCTCACTCTCAATATTTTGTTTTTCGTGTTTTTGTTTGCGTATAACGTGAATTACGGGCAAGGCGTGCGTTGTAAGTTTCTTTTGAAGATACACGGAGCGAAGTTTGCGCGAAATGGACGATTTTTTAATTATCATAAATTTAACGTTTATTATATACAATGCGCGTACATGTATATATACAGAGGCGTGTGTAGAAATGAAGATATGGTCACGTGGTTGTGAGAAGAGCAAAAAAAAGTCTGTGGGTGTGCGCGTGTGTTTACAACTGTAGACCCGTGATCTGCTGGTCACACGCTGCGCGCGCGAGGGCAGTGAAATATTGCGATATTTCGTGTGTGGATCTTCACAGTCGCGCGCTGCTCGTTGTTCTTTAATTGATCGTTTTATAGCTGTTTGTAAGAGAGAGAGAAAGAGAGAGAGAGAGTGATTGGGGATTGGTTTCTCGCTGGGGATTCCTAACGGTAGATTTTCATTTTTGCACTCAAACCGAAGGCGTGTGGAGAGGAGAAAATGAGGAGTATCATTCATTGGTGGGGAAGTGACTGTATTGTAATAAAAATAGTATCGAATTTATGATATTTGTTGAATTTATATAAGCTTCCATTTTAACAGCGGCAAAAGATAAAGAAATAAAATGTAATAGGAAAAATATTTTTATGTATGTGTATATATCTGCAACTTGCAAAACCAAAATCATTTTGATCCCGATTTTCCCTTCGAAATCAGTTTTTACCGTTCGTAAAAGTAATGATCGTGCTTTTTTCTGCTCTATTTAATGAATCCTTTTGAAAAACGAATTGATTGACAAAAAGTCAATTTTATGTCAACATTTCGTATCAAATGTTGAAATGAACGTATATAGCGGCAAAGTCCTGAACGTTTTTTATTCTATCTAAAGTTTCCCACCCGCGCACGACTGACTGCAATCCATTAAAATATACGAGACGTAAATTTCTTGTCTCTCTCTCTCTCTCTCTCTCTCTCTCTCTCTCTCTCTCTCTCTCTCTCTCTCTCTTTGTCTCGGTGAACCACGTGGTATATATGTTTATATATACCTATATATATATAACGTGAGAACAATCTGCTACTCTAAAGGCAACATTTTGTAATTCACATATCCATAAACAAGCTTAATTACCCCTTAAACAAAAATCAAATCTACATATTCCACCGTATACGTATACACATATATATGTGCAGATAACGAATCAGACATAGTCCATCCTCAACACGCCCGCGGCCCACGCCGCAATTAATTTCTTTGACCGCCGGCACGAGCTAACCAAACACATAGAGTTGCCCTTCTCCCCTCTTTTTCTCTCTCTCTCTCTCTCACACTCTCATCAAGACGCACTATACTACATATGGGAGAGACCAACGCGTAAGTGTATTTCAAAAAAATATCTCGCTCGTACTCACGCGTACGCCGTACATATATATATGCTGAAATTTTTTTACTCGGCAAAAAGCTTCGCTTATACGCACTCGCCCGCGCACACTCTCGGCTCGTAAAGATAAATTCACGCATGAGAAATTAGGAAGGAGCGACTTATAAATCGCAAAAAATATATATATATATGTGTGTGTGTGTGTGACGTATGCATGCACGATGCGTGCTATAAGCCTTTTCTCGCACTCTCCGCAAGCGCGCGTACTTTTTACGTATATATAATCCGTGGGATAAATCTAGGGGAAAAATGGGGGAAGGGCGAAAATGTCGCGTCTTCGCACGCAGCAGTAGTAGTAGTATAGTAGTAGCAGAAGAGCAGAGCAGAGAGGAGAAAGATTTATTATTCTTTGACCTTTTATGCTAATGCGAACACACACGCGCGCGCGCGCGCGCGAGCGAAACCATAAATCCGCGCGGGATGGCCGTTTGCATTTGAAATTAAGGTAATTACGCACGCGAGTGGTTGCCTTCGTATGTATATACTGCTATGGACCCCTCGATTTCTTTTTCCACGTGTGTGCGGTTATCAGTGATGCGCGATGAAGAATTCAAATTTCGCGCGCGCTCTGTAAAACAGTATATCGCGCGCATGTGTATATGTAGGTGTTTTGTTGGAGATTTATAAATATAGGAGCACGCGAACAAGCGCGCGACCGGTTTAATAATTTAGATGAACGAGTGTATACTATAGCGAACGCCAACACGTTATACGTGTGTGAGGATATGTTTGTAATGCATTATACATGGATTTTTCAGATGTTCTTTTTTTTGAATGGTCAGAGTTTTTCAAATAAATATTTGCGTGAGCAACTGCCGATGGTAATGTAATATATGATGAGAATCTGAGAATTTTTGTCAGGAATAAAGTTGAATTAAAAATTCGCGTGAATGACACATAAATCGCGCCTGAATTTGGCCAAGCTTTGGCTCGATGATATTTTCGAATGACGAAAGCAAGAAAGCATTGATATATCGCGTTTGAAGTGTCTGATTTTGTGTATATTTTATTATGGAGTATTATATATTCATTTTGAAACTTCATTTTGAACGTGTTGCATATATTGTAAGATAAAAAAAACATTACATACTGTAATATTTTGAAATTCATAAATGAAAATTTTCATATTGAAAATCATCTGCATAAATGTAAAATTTTAATAAAAATTCTATATTATATGCACACTCGAGGGGCTACCTGTATTGGAAATCAGTTACACAGAATGAAGTGAAATCAATTTTGTATATATGTGAAATGATTGAAATCATTAAATCTTGTTTAAAACTTTTATATTTTTGATGTCAGAATCGAAAATTCATTCCACAAATGACAGTTTGGTTGTTGTCATTTTTATGTAGATTATTCCAAACTGATGTGCAAAACACGGAAACGTAAACTTTGCTAAAAAGTATTGCAAATTCTTACTGGAAAACTTTTATTTCATTAAAATAGTATTAAAAAAGAACACTACTAATTTCTTAATTAAAATAATTTACAAGGAATGTACTCAATTATATCGAATACATTTTTTATTGATTGACAATTATATTGTTTCAGTTAAACTGATTATATATAATTATAAATGCATTATTCGACTAATATTGTTTAAACAAATTTTTAAAATTTTTAAGTCTTTTATTACTGAAACTCCCGTGTTCTTCTTTTATGCTAGCTATAATCAGAGTTCGAAATATTAAATTAACTTTTTTAATTTATTGACGATAAATAAAAATTAACTTCTTAATTTTTTAAATTTTAATCATGTATTTAATTGAAAATTATAACTTTAAAATTTTTAATGGTACACATTCGATTAAAAATAACCTTGTTTCCTTTGTATAAAATTTCTTTTATATTAAATTTATATATTTAATTAAATTTTCTATTTTTAATTTTTAATCGAAAATTAAAAATTTGTTGAACCCTGGCTATAATTGATAGGTAATAGTATATTACGCATCTAGGGAGGAAAAAACTTGGCAATTTACATGAGCTGTGGACTTTCCAAGTTTTTTCCTCCCTAGATGCGTAATATACTATTATTAGACATTCTCATTATATTTTTAATTTAAAAAAAAACATGGTTTTTTTAATTATCGGTAAGTATTTAATATGTGCATAACACGCTTGATAGTATTGAGTGAATATAATTAATGAAAAGCAAATGAAAGCTCGCTTTTATTACAACTGCATTTAGAATTGATCTGAAAATGCGAGCGTTCCCGAACCAAGCTGCGATTTATTTATGAAACTATGGAAAATTATTAATAAAGATAAGATTTAGCTCTGATGGCTGCGCTCAACAATGAGGATACAGTTAATTCTGTCTGAAACACATACGCCATTTTATCCATTTTATCATTATTTATTCACAAATTCGTACGTAAATTCTCACATTTTTATATCAATTTTATTATAAATGTATTCATGTTTAACTCTATCTTCAATAAATCATTCTTACTCTGGATAATTTCTTATCTTACAAAAACATTTTAAAAGCTTTTGCAAAAAAATTATTAATGAACCTAAAACTATTGCATATATCAATCATTCACTAATAAATTTTAGAAAACTGTTTAAGAAATTTAATCTCCATGGTGATTCTTGAAATCACTTGAAATCGTCATGAAATAGATTCACTTTTGCTACTACCACTCACATATTTAATACAATTATCAAATTAATTTGCATCTCGCGAACATAATGCAAATTATTCAGCCGAACATAGATGCAAATCTAACTATGTACTCATCCAGCCTCTTAAATAAACGATGTACAATACACTACGTACAATCCTTACGTATACCGTAAACAATACCAATACAACTTCTCATCACAAACCCCACTATAACCAAAGCCTGCACTGTACACATATTCTACCAACAAAACCGTTGCCTTTACTGTATACTTCAAACTCTCTCTCCCTCTCTCTCTCTCCCCTGGTCGACAATAAAAATCCAATTTTGACGTGGCATCGCGATAGCATTACTACTACTACTACTACTACTCTCTCCTTCACCTCCTGTCCATCAACTCAAAATATCCACTCAGCGTGCGTGGAGAACCCGCATGCACGCGCTTATAGCACACGCTGCGTTGTACGTCAGTAACAGCAGCAGTGTCGTAGAGCCTGAGAGGCAAAGTGAACGCAAGCATTATATATATATATATATGAGTGAAAAGACAACAGCACAACGGTTGCACGCGCGCGCGCGGCGTATATACAGTGGATTAACGAGCTAAAGTCGAAACGACAGGAGTGTAGGTATATATAATATATATACTTACACAGAGTTGAAGTAGAAACGATAAAGTTCGGCCGATCGTAAAAAAAAACCGCGTACCCTTGAGGATTTGATGTGGTGTACCTACGCGGATTTCTAACGTGTGATTTCCGTGTGGTACAGCGTCTGCGGCTCCTGTATTTACGGTGACGATTCTTGAGCGTGACTTTAGAGGTGATTGAAGTAACGCAGAAGATATATATATATATAGCTGAAGGTACACAGGGTGATACTGGACATGGTTGTTTCGTTTTGCTGCACAGAGGATGTATATAGATGCTTACTGTGAAGACAAGCTTTCGTGTAATTTATTTAAAAATTTTGTTTCTTCTCTTCGATGCTCTCTTTTTTTTTAAGCTAACGAGATAGTTTGGTAAATGTTAAGTTTATCATCTTTTTTATATGTATATATATATTTATATTTGAAGCCTACAATTATCGGAGAAGGAATCGATTTTTTTTCTTTAAAATTGTTAAATTTTTCGTATACAGTGATTTAAACGTTCAAATACTTTTTGTACCTCGACATTTAAAAAACGAATCATTAACAGTTTTCAATTCATTTACATATTGATGTAATAAATACGTACATATGTAACAGCTCTGATATATCAATAAAAAAAGCTATAGCTCTCGTTTGGTATTCGACGAGTGATCGCATTTACATTTTTCACGGGCGATTTGGCGCGGATCTTTTTTTTCTCATTTTCTTCATTGATTTTAAAATTCAATATTGACAAAAATATATTGTTGTAATAATAATTGTGATATATGCGTATACATTGCGCTCTCCTCTTTGTCCATTAATAATTAATAACGTAAATAAACGTTGTGGTATACAAACGTTCATTTTTCGATTGAAAACGTCACACCATAAAACACCATGTAAATATTTTAATGCGCGACAGGACAAAACTAATATTTATGTAAGCGTGAACAAATTAACAGCCTCCGTCAAATAAACAATTACAATTACGCATTAAACAAAAAATATCTATATATCCAAACATAATGCACTTCTTATATATATATTCTTCCACGCAAAATTTCCATACAACGACCTCGTCTTTGATACATCAAAACCCCCGAAACTTCAATCACACACACACACACACAACCCTATCCCTCTCCGACTGCGTCACCGGTCACTGTACCCAACGTATAGGTATACACTTATGCCAAACCCAACCCGCATGTGCATGCATCTCGCGGGCGTTTGCGACACTTACCTCTCTGTCGCGACCTCGCACCTCAGCTCGGGGGTACAAGGCCGGCGGCTGCTTTTACACTATATACTATATATACATATATGCATACCACCGCCATCACCCTTACTCGCACATACACACACATACATACATACATAGTCAGTCACCTTTGCTCGAGAAAACGTGACTGCGCGTGAAAGAAAAGAGTTGGCTCTCTCTCTCTCTCTTTCTCTCGAGAATTCTCGGGTGCTTTTTAAAGGCCTCGGCTCGTCGCTCGCGAGGTTAATGGCAGTGGCGAAACCGAAAAGTGCCTTATACTCACTCTCGCGACGATGATGATCGACGTCCATTAACCCCTCTCCCTGCCCCTGCCTTTCCTCCTCGTCTCTCTCTCTCTCTCTCTTACTCTGTGGATTTACACACACACACGCCGCAGGGAAGCTTTTCAATGATCCCCGCGAAATTAGAGGCAGCTGTTTAACAAATATACACATATATATACACGTATTATAATATGCATGTGTGTACATGTATGCGAAGTGGGGGTAATGGCACGCGTGCGTTCTCTCTCTCTCGCTCGCTCTCTGCACCCGGTATTTCGAGGTATCAATTTGAATAAATTAGTGCAAGCGTGCGCGTGTACGTGGTTTTGTTTATATCCCGCGGAGTATTACCACGGGGATATATTACGCGCGCGCGCGCGATGCGTAATTTTGTCGCGTGTGTATATGTATGTATATAATATAATGACGCGATTAGCGCGCATCGCGAGGACTGAATTGTAGTGATCACGCGGCATATAGGCTTTGACATGTTTAAAAGAGAAGAAGTTCGAAGTTATCCCGGTGCGACCGTTACTGTTGTACTTATTTTCTTCTTTTTTTTTTCATGAATTAAGAGGGCGTGTAAATTTACATTATCGGGGATGATTGTTAGCCGAAACGTGTTATTATACGTATATATGTAGTGGGAACACTGCTATGCGATCGTTGCAGATTGCAAGCATATAGTGGTGTATATTATATGTATATGCGAGATGCGGAGTGAGAGATTGTAGTGTTGGCGCGCGAAGTTGCTTGAAATGGGTGATGGATAAAGATCGGAGATGTGCACATATGCACGTGTATGTGTTGCAGTTTTAAAGTGTTAAGGATAAATTGAATGATGCTATATTATGTGAAGTTCAGTTAGATAATTACTGGTATTTTTAAGATAAAATGTATGCCTTCGAGGTACAATCAGATAAGTCGACTTTTTTTTCGAAAATCGGGAAAACCTCAGATTTTGTATCTTCAAATAAACCTTTACATTTAAAACTATTAGTAACCGCATAAATCCCCTTTTCAGATTGTGTACGTGGTACAAGAACATTCTTTTATATCAATTTATAATTCATTGTAATTGAATATAAACATGATTTCATATAAAATATGCACAATGATTCATGCGCATGAAATTTCGAGTATTTCGAAATTATATAAGATATAATCAGTAATAAGTGCGTTATCATATTATAAAAAAAAATACAAGTGACGTGGGAGTTTTCTTTTCCTTTTGTGTCTATGTAAAACCTTCATAGTTATTAATTGCTCATAGGCAATCAAATACAACATGTGAGCATGAAATTACTATTAAAATTACTGCGACTCTCTTCAATTCTGTATATATAAGACACGAAATTCTGAAGTTAATCCGTGCGAGTAGCGAGTTTTTTTACCATATTTTTATGTTAAAATTATCACTCCAACCACGTCAGAGACATTTCCCATAAATAAAAAGAACAACTCAAGAAATGAGCATATGCGTATATAGATAAGAGGACGCACATACCTGAGCAGTGATGTATTTCTTCTTTGACGTTTCTGCCATAATAGGTAGACATAACTCAGCGCCGTGGTCTCCGCCGAGCTGAAGTCGCACGAGCGCGCGCAATCACATATAAAAAAAAAGCACACAAACGCGCAATTATATATTTTTATATATGCTATATATATATACACAAGCACGCAATAACTACCCTTTACGAAATGCACCACATGTTATAAGTCATCAATATTTGTTAAAGGACACATCACACACGTAACACACATTGCAATCCTCGTTAACTATACATATATATATATATATATATATATATACACGTCATCCGTTTCCTTGTTGCTCTTCTTTTCATCGACACGCAGTGATCGCGACGTTGATGCTGCTGCTACATAAGCACTTCGTCGACACACATTCGCGTCGCTCCACTTTTTTTTCTTCTCGCGATCGATGATGCTCTCTCTCTCTCTCTCTCTCTCTCACACATACACACGCACGTACACACAGACAGCTGCGTCTAGCGATTAAAGCGAGCAAGCGAAGGTGTGCCTGAAAAAAAAAAGAAGAAGTTTGTTTAACTACCAGCAGTGATCGAGGATGAAAAGGTATATAGCCCTACTTTTTATTACTCTTTTCGAAAAAAGGCCCGGTACATGTGTGTGTGTGTATAGAGAGAAAAGTTAGTCGACGGAAGGAAAGTTCGCACGCGCACCAGCGAGCCCGTTGAAATATGTTACTTAATCGATGGGTATTGAGAAGAAGCTCGATAATTGCGAGCCGACGCTAGCTATTTCGGTGTGGTTCGATTCCTTCGTACGCGAAGGTATATGTGTGTGTGTGTACAGTATTACGCTGTCTATACAGTTCTTTCAACGTTCAATTAGAGAGTATTAAAGGATTTTTACAGCGATTGGAGACGGTTCTTTCATTCTTTCTTTTTTTTTGTTTGCTTCTTCGTATAAAGAATGAAATTAGCTGCGCGCGCGCGCGCTCGTTATTCGCAACTCGTTTTCGGATTGTT
The DNA here is from genome assembly GCA_035583055.1 of Torymus tubicola. NCBI lineage: Eukaryota > Metazoa > Arthropoda > Insecta > Hymenoptera > Torymidae > Torymus > Torymus tubicola. The sequence goes on along the minus strand of JAWWEQ010044394.1, from coordinate 4,262 downwards.
CACGTATAGTATTTTTAAAGCTGTATTACGTTAGAGATTTGATTAATTGACGGTTTCTTTTACGGTTAAAGGATATAATAGCAAAAGAAGGTAACCGTTAAATATATATATATATTCTCTGGGGAATCGAGAGGTCCAAAATTTCTTCTATATATAAAATTGTGATAGTGAGAGTGTTTGAAGATGATATTATTTAACCGTAATGAAGAACAAAGTTCTATAGGTTTAGGGAGCGAAGGATTTTCCCTTTGTAGATACTCACACACGTATAAGGAGATCTTATCTTTCTTTCCTTCCTCCTGAAAGAGTTGACTTAATGAACGAACTTACTTCAAGAGAGCCTCAAGATGTCACTCAAGACTTCAAAAGTAAAGGGACGCGAGCTTTAATAAAATGAAAAATTCCAACGTCGCACGCGCCCGCGCGCGCGCACATACACATACATTGAAAAGGTAAAACTATTCTTTTATTTTCAAGCGAAAATTGCATTCATTTGAGTAGTATCCTCTATCTTTCCCCTTTCCACCTTTTTATTCCACCGGAAAACTTTACTTATCGAGTAATGCGGCAAGGGGAAAAGTTGAAACGCGCTCGCGCAGTTAGAGTTTCTTTTAACGTCGAAAAGTAAATTTTGCTAATATGTATTTCAATAGCTCTGCATTTTTGTAAGTTATTGAGATGTGTGTGTGTGCGCGCGGGTATACGCGCGTGGCCTTCTCGGTTTTATGGACTTCTCAAAGTTCAAAAGTTACCGCAGGTCATATAAAGTGCATTTGAAAGTAGTATTTTTCAATTTTGCGCTTTTCATTTCTCCCTGCTTCACTCTTTCTCTCTTTCTTCACTTATTACAAAATAATATTTCGTACGTACAGCGATGTAATAGCCGAATCCCGCGCTGGTATAGGCTCGTAAATTTTTACCCCTCTTTTTTGAAACTTTTAATCTTTAATCTCGCGCGAATGAACATCGCAGACCATTAAAGGAGATATCATCGGTGCGATCGACGAGATTATGGCAAGCTAAGTACTTCGACAAAATTTTGAGCCGCGTACCGTTGAAAACTCGTTCGACGTGCACTTTTTTGCCCCGTGAAATTCCGCATACCATTGCACACATAAACACACACGCACGTGCCGTTGTCTCGTATAATGCATAATTATCGGCTCTCGATGACATTTATGCAGTGTAAATTCTTCAAAGTGTTACCTTTTCCAACTATACACGTACACATATACACTTTAGTGTTGAAAAATTTCTCGGTTTTATCGATAATAAACTGCATCACCAGAGCGCGAGTAATAAAGTGACTCGTAAAGTGAATTCGTATAAAGAGAGAGAGAGAGCGAGAGAGAGAGAGAGAGACGGTATTAGCGAAAATCGACTGTAAAAAAATTTTATTTTCTTGTTGCCGAAGTTCCAAAATCAGATAAAAAGTTCCTTTGGATATGCAGGTATATAATATATATATATATATATGGTATGATGCCTTTAACTTTAAATACCTCTTCGAATATATAACTTCAACACTTAAACACTTGACGATATTAAAATATTCAATGTGATGGATGGCGGCCGTAACTTTAAAGCCGGAGAATATTTTTTGGAATTCAGAACTATAAATTCAGCAGAGTGAAGCCGAGTCCATACAGTTTCGAGCATCAGCATATATAGATTTACGTTGAGAATAAATTTTCGAATTCGACACTCTGACACGTATTTTAATCGTATTTGTTATGGTTGTCTACGGTAAAATTCAAACAATTTATACTTCGAAATGATGAAATAATTTTTATAAAATTTTAATGATATAATATATAATACTAAATAAAATATTTAAGAAGATACTATACGTTAAAATTAATTATTTCTTATTAATTATTAATTTTATATTAGTAATATACGTCGTATAATCGCGTATAATATAACTATGTAATAACCCACGCATACGCTTACATGTAATGACTCGAATTTTCATTTGCAATATGTCGAATTCATACATAATGCTTTCTAAATCCTATACAAAAAAAATGAACTGAGATATTCATCTCTAATGTTTGCGATTGGTCGATTTGTAATGAACATGTAAAATTTGATTAGCCCACGATAGGACGCGCGCATTGACACTTCTATACTAGGGTAAAAGACCCAATAGATAGACGGTTAGAGCAGACGAAACTCTTATATAGATAAACGATCTCATAATTATAACTATATCAAATTTACTTTTAACAGAATTAGACTGTAATAAAAAGTTATATTCAGTTAAAGCTGGCTTAAAAATTCAAGTCACTCACCGATTAACGACAATACGTCTTTATCTACTGGATCTTTTCACGATCCTTTCTACGTATATATTCTCAATTATTTACTATATACACTTTACCTCTCGTACAGTACACCGACCCTTAAATATCTTCCTATATTCACTTTCCAACCACATAAAAAAGAAGAACGCACTCAACCCGCACCCCTATATATAATAACCTCTCACCTTTTCACGCAAAATCAAAGGACCTTCTCTCCTTCGGATATACATTACGTACCTATATATATATATATATACACTCGCCTCTCATCCTCCCAAAAAAATCAACGGCTAACAAAGGCCTTCGTCCGAAAGGGCTCAACAGGGAAGCGAAAAGCCGACTCTCGCGCGACCGATAAGCTCTCATCCTTTTCCTCCTTCTTTTTTTTCGCGGTACCGCAAGCGGATGCGTGCGCACGCGAGAGAGAGAGAGGAGGTGAGTGGCCCGTAAAAGGGCCCCCACTAAGCTACCGCGATATATATACACACACACACATATGTGTACTGCACAATATACGTGCGAGATGCTGCTGCTAATGGGCTAGCGGGCGGAGGTGTCGTAAGAGATGGAGGAGGAGGATGGTATCCGATATATATATATATAAAAGGGTGTTGCTAAAGATAAAGATGTATCTGACGTGCGGGTATAACAGCGTTGGAAGAATGTCAGTGATGTTATAATTGTCGTCAATGAGTTTTCTCTTTTCTTGTTTTAAACTAGGGTTCAGGTATATCTGTTCTGACCGTTTTGGGATAGTTATCGGGTTCTTTTTTTTTGTCGGAGCAAGTGTATATATTTATTTTCTCAGTGCGTTATCGAAGCACGGCCCTTTTATCATCATTAACATAGATTTTTCATCTATGACAATTATTTGGATAATCTTATATACGTATGTTTAAAAGTAATCAAAAGATTTGAAACATTGTCTCATCTTTGAGCAATGTAATTCAATCACATTAAGTTTCAAAATCTTTGTCACGTCACGTACAACTGTAACTCCGTCAAGGCATTTCCCCTAATAATATACAGGGTGTCCATAAAGTCCCGGGACGGCTGAATATTTTCTAAAGTACTTCATTTCTGAAAACGGTCAAGGTCATTCCTTTAGTAACTTTGAACAAGGAATCCGATGTTAATTAATGTTAATGTTAATTAATATTAATGCTAATTCCTTGTTCAAAATTACTAAAGGAATGACCTTGACCGTTTTCAGAAATGAAAATCTCTATATACTTTTATCCATTCAGCTCTAAGAAAATATATACAATTTTATCCGCTTACAACGAATTTCCTTGCTCACGCTCATGATAATACCGACTGTATAACCAACATATCGTCCATTTATATATATATATACAGCGAACCAAACGACCCACACTTCCTGCAAAACTACTACATACACACTCCAACAACATCAACTGAGTATCCCGGAAAATGGCTTTAAAGAAAAATTTGTCGTCGCCGACGTTACTTCTCGAGCATCACAGACACATCACTTCCCTCGTATAATACACCAAACAACTAAACTATCCTCTTCTCCCGTATTGTACACACATAATACGCTTTATCCTGTGCAACGCAACTATATATATATATCTATATACACACAAACACACACATACATACAGTATTCTATAACTTTGCGTCCTCTGCTCTGCCAAAAAAATATATTTGCACGCGATAACTACACCCGGAAGAAATTGCACATCCAACAAGTGTGAAACGACGCGTATGAGTGCTTATGTGATACACACCCCGACTATATATATGTATGCACACACATACACGACACGTTTAACCTGAATATTTAAATTTATGCACAGATAATGATGGCTGGACAAACACTTGCAGACATGCATACATATATTCGTACGAGAGAGGGACGATATAACATCGGCACGCCGCACGCGCGGATAATGATAGAACAATCATAAGCGAGAGAGGTGCAGTATATAT
>JAWWEQ010044383.1:0-17151 GCA_035583055.1 Torymus tubicola | reverse complement strand
GTCATTAGATGTAATAATATGTGTTCATTTATTTATTATTTATTAGAGTAAGAATTAGAGTTAGACAGTGCGTGAATCCGAAGGGAGAGAGTGTTGAAACTATTTGGACTTCGAGTCTACGCACTCTCTATAGAGTGCACTATTTAGCCTCCCCTCCATCGTCTGCGTGCCCCGACACCGCCGACGCCATGTGCGCCACCGCCGACGCCGTGTGCGCTCCCGCCGAAATCCTCGGCGCTGGAACACACTCGTCTCTACAGCGATATGGAAAGCATCGCCGCATCGCAGCTACGCCAACACACGCTTTAATAGAAGTTTTAAATTAGAAGATAATAAAGAGTTTTTATACATAAAAGTGCCCGTCTTCTCATTATAAGATTCACCTACTCCAACAGTTTCACATCATGTTCAGATTGTATACAGGTGTCTTGTGGTACATCAGTATTCTTTGAATCAGCATCTTGAATCACATTGTCTATTAGGATCCTCATTAGTGTCCATTAATTTTCAAGCTCCCTTTATCAATAAATGAGGCACAACTTTATCTTTCAATATTTTAGGCTGTTCATCATTGTCCATTGTAAATAATTTGTCAAGTCTTCTTGCAATTGAAAATATTATTATAATAATTAATTTACAGAAGTTCTATTAATTATTGGAAAAATTTAGATCGACTAATAAATATAAAATAAGTATTTAAAACTTACATTAAAATGATCTCCACTGCAGTGGCTCACTTTTCGAATTTTTCTTGGCATCCAACTGCACCACACCAAGGTCGACGTTTTAATGGATTAGATGGTACATTAAGAAATACTTTTTCTGCAGCGGTAATTGTTGTGCTTTACACTGTTATTAGATTTTTTTTCCTTTTCATTCATTTTTTAATACTTAAAAAGTACTATTAGCATTCAAGAAGGCGAGATTATTTAGAAGTAAACTGTTTGTTATGGTCAGTTTGTACATATATAGGACCGTCCACTAACGTCACGTAAGCGTCATTTTACGCAGACGAACAGACCGATTAAAATTCAGATACCGTTAAGTCACAGTCACGTGATAGCAATTCAAGGTAACAATCAAATAATACGCAAAATAAATGCTTAAAATGGCTCGTGCGCATGGTGCCATATCAAGTGGGGGGCCCCGTGGGTGCCTTGATCATATTTGTAATTTTAACAACTCAGTTTGCATGAAAAACATTGAGAATGACTTATGAAGTAATAAAAAAAGTTATAATTTGACTTTAATTAAAAAATGTAATATTTTATGTGTCGTCCCTCAAACCCCACTTTCTTATTACGCTATCAAAGAAAAAATGTGGCAACACAACAAACAACTGCTTGACCGACGGGTGACGGCTTGTTTTGAGCCACATTAGTCACATGGCTTCTATCACGCATGCACAGAAGGTATTACTAAAATCGTCTGGCTACAATTTGCATACTTTAGTTTTAAAGTTCTTTTTATTTTAATCGCTTACCTAACATTTTGTCAGCACTATCGTAATCCCCGTGAAGAAATGTATAATCACCTATTTTTTTCAGAGATCAATACTTTTATACTGATATGACAAGTGTTTTTAAGGTTGATCCCATAAGACTGTGTACAAAAACATATCTTTTCAAACATTTATTTCTTGAAATTTTGGTTGCTTACCCCATATTTTCTTTGCGGAAATGAAAAGAGCAAGACCAGAAATATATTGTATAAAATTTGTATGCTAATCAAATTATTTATTCTGAATCGCATGAGCCACCTTAATAAATAAATAAATATAGTATACAAAAAAACTGTATTATAAATATTTTTATTTTAGCATAAAATATCGATTAAAAATAAAAAATAGAAAGATGCAAGTTCCCAATTATTATCAACTACATTTATAGATGTATATTCCTTTATTAATAGATGGATTTTCACCAAAATTTTCAGTTCAACTCAAAAGTAAGAGAAATGGATTTCTAGTGCAAATGGATAGACGGATTTATAGTTCATTTGAACTAGTTTTCTATTTGAATGTCTATATATTATTAGATGGATTTTTATGTAAATTATTGAACCTACTATATTTACGTGTATTTCTAATTATTAACAACTTCATTTATAGGCATATATCGCTTCAGAATTAGATGGATTTTCACCTAAAATTTGAGTTCAACTCAAAAGTAACAGAAATGGATTTCTAGTGTAAATGGATAGACGGATTTATAGTTCACTTTAACTAGTTTTCTAAGTGAATGTCTATATATTATTAGATGAATTTCTATGTAAATTATTGAACCTACTATTTTTACGTGTATTTCTAATTATTAACAACTTCATTTATAGGCGTATATCGCTTCAGAATTAGATGGATTTCCACCTAAATTTTCAGTTTAACTCAAAAGTAAAAGAAGTGGATTTCTAGTGCAAATGGGTGGACGGATTTATAGTTCACTTTAACTAGTTTTCTATGTGGATGTCTATGTATTATTAGATTTATTTCTATGTAAATTTTAGAGAGAGAGAAAGAGAGAAGGAGAGAGAGGTCCATTGTCAGAGGGCGAAAGCGCGAGGAATGAAAAAAAAAAAAATTTAATACGTATATTTTTATTTTTATTTTAACCTCATAATTTCAGATTAATGATTTTTTTAAATTTAGGGTTATGCAAAAGAGCTTTTGTGAAATGCTTGCATTTCAATGAATTATCATTGTAGGAAATTCTTTCAAGTGGGTAAAAGTTAGGATTTTTTCTCAACGTTTCAGAAATATGAACGAAAACTTGTTAACAATTTTTGCTCTATTAAAATTTTATGAAATACGAGAAAAAAAGTAATTTTTGAATTATTTTGGCATTTTTTATATTTACATTTCATGAAAAGTAATAGTTTGTAAAGTTTTAAGAATGTTTTGAGCCGTTTCCGAAACTATAACAAGGCTTAGTTTAAAAGTTATAAGCAAATCAAGAGCGCCACGCGCTACGTTTGCCACGAACGATATCGAACGTCTAATTTTCTTGTTTGTAATATATCTATTAGTTATGCGTTGTATCTCTGATTGAATTCACATTAAATTTTTGTCCAGCTAGAAAATTTTTTTTGCATCATTCGTTCATCAACAACGACCAAGCTTCTTTTTATAAATATTCTCAAAAAGATCTACAAAGTGATAAATGTCTTATTGTATGCGATCTTGCAGAAAATTACGCATTCGTCATTTGGTCATACATTGTTCCCAATAGTTTTTTTATTATAATTAGAATGACTCTATAAAACACAAAACTGTGCATTTTTATTTCAGATTGTACGAAACGCGATGCTGTTGCAATTTACATTTTTCTTGAAGCTTTTAATGAATTTCTAGATCATCACTTTTCCAACATAAGGGAATGTATTTATTTTTTGGACGGAGCACCACAGCAATTCAAAAATCTAAAGCATTTTGCAAATATTTATTTTCATGATCAACATTTTCATCGATCGGCTGAATGGCATTTTCAAGCTACATCGCGGAAACAGGACGGGGAATGGAGCAGGTGGGTCTTTCAAAAGAATGGCACGTTGGGCGAGCTTACAAATGTCTTTACATGATCAAATATCGACAGCATTAAAGTTGTTTAAGTGGGCTAGATGAGATTGTTCTTTAAGAAATATTACTGTTTTATACAGAGATACTCAGGAATATAACAACACAAACATTAGGAAACGCGTTTCGAAAATTGCAAAGCAATCTCAGGAACCCAGAAATTACACAGTATCAAATCAGGCCAAAACTATGAATTTATTGTGAAGAACTATTCGACTTCAGATAAAATTGAAGTGTTTTACTTTTCAAAAAGCAAAGAACGCAATTTAAACGTAATTAAAAAAGAAATCCTTCTCAATTTCTTGTGGAATATATTCTTTGTATTGTTATGTAATAAAAGACGTTAATCTAAAGGTATCTAAAATTTATTGCAATGGTCTATTTGATTTGTATTTTTGTTTGTCAATTCTCACCAAGTACTTTCGCTACTATTTTCTCCATCTATTCACTAAAACGAAGCCACGCCATAGCTTGCGACTCGTATTCCGTTTGAGGAGGTAGCACACAAAAGCAACAACCAACAGCGGCCTGACAACACCGACTCAACAATGCCAACGCTGAAGGCCTTTGAATCTGCTTCGATTAAATTGAAAATAAACTGGACACATACACACAAGGCTTATACACTCATTAAGAATACTACACAATATCTGATGATTGAGTATTTATTTAGAAAATCCAATATTAGGTAATATCAGTTAATACAAAATTGTAGCTATTCCGCGCTGAGTCTATACTGTTAACCAACTTCGAACTCTCGGACTGCAGACAACCTGAAAGCAGGTAACTCCGACTTCTCTAAACACGACCCTAAAAATCCTCAAAAAACCTCAACCCAATCTGGAAAGAATATAAGCGTTCTATACACGCGTAACACACACTCGCTAACTACTCTACTATACTCTGCATCAATGCCGAAGCTTTTATTCTCGTTCGGTTCGGTTCACTGTTCTGCTGCTCCTCTTGTCTGAATTGGTTACCCGTTCAACTGTCACTTCTGGATTGGCTGGCAGTCTCGCAGCAACTCAAACGATCAACTCTTGTCGTTCGCCAACGCTGTTCTCTTTCAAACCAACTTTTCCGCTACCGAAGAGGGATGGTATGCGCGAGGATTGGGCTTTCCCTTACCATCAGGTCCATTACCGTTAAATCCGCATGATTTGCGTAATTAGAACAGTAATAGGCCCGATCAGGAGGAGCATGCGCGATCACTCAAATTATCGATGTCGAATTTTCCTCTCAATATTTCTTTTCGTTCTCTCTCGCTCTCGTATAACTTAGATGTACCCTCCCTTTCTTACTCTTATGGATCACAGTTATTGTCGCGCGTTCTCTTTTACACTCATAGCCTGGCGTTTATTGTTGGTGCGCTCTCTCTCTCTTTCACTCCTGTAGGCTAGCCCGCAGTACCGACGCGCCCGTCTCCTCCTGCCCCGCGCGTCGATAGTTGCGCGAGGTATAGCTCACGCCGGTCGCCGTCGGATGCTAGATCTCTCTCTCTCTCTCCCTCTCTCTCTCTCCCTCTCTCTCTCCCTCTCTCTCCCTCCGCGCTGCTTACGCGACCGCGATCCAAGTCGCGCGGTACTCCGCTGCTCGATCCACCCTGCTCGACTTCCGCTCTCTCTTGCGCCTCGACCCTATATGAACGTATGCCAGTGCGCGGCTATAGAAGCTTCCTCGGTACATGAGTGTGCTGTGTCTTCGCCGAGGCGATACTGTGATTTCGTCACAATACCCACCTACCAAGGCATTAGTTATCCCCTAACTGATGTCTTAACCACTCAATCCATAATCACCTCTCCTCCCTCCCCTTTCTTTCTCTCATGAGGGTTGTTTTAGCTGTAAGAGAACCACAAAAAAATTTTTCTCGACTTATGCTTATTTCCCTTGAACCAGGATTTGCACAGTACACCTCCTGGAGATCCGCCGGAAGATGTTGGACAGCGGTAAAGAACTTCAAGAGAGGAGATGGGGGTAACTGCTTAGGCCGCCATGGCGATGGTTTTCACGTTGCCTGTGGTTCCAGTAGCTGGTAATATTGCGCTTCGTGCAAGCCTCCTCTTAATTCGCCGACACCAGTTTCAGTTAACGCACACTCTGCTTCGAAAGTTTCAGCCCAGCCTATCACATTCTCGCGCTTAACGCTATTCTCCTGAATAACGTCCTCTCCCCCGCCTAAATTTTTGATACTCTTCCTCGACCCTCAATCATCCTCTTCGGAAGCCGTCGCACAAGACTTCAATCTCCATTCACCCAGAGTCGTTACAGAAAACTCCATGTTATCCCCTGTCGAGCCATTACACTAAGCTCTGTCTCACTCGAAGCCGTAACACAAGCTTTCACTACACTCTCTACTGGAGCCGTCACACAAGGCTCCCTCGAAACTGTCACACAAGGTTTCATTACACTGTCTACTCGAGCCATCACACAAGGCTCACTCGAATCCGTCACACAAGGTTTCATTAGACTCTCTGGACCCCACTTACCCTTGCACAGGATGTAGGGGCTTCTAATGTTTCCTGACCTCCCCAATTATCTATTACTGGCACCAGGTTGACACAATGTGACCATGTTGGAAGCACTACCCCTACTCTTCTACATCTTTGGCAGGTGATGGTCCCAGAAATATTCGGTTGGCGATTTGAACAGTGACGAAACGAGTGGCCGGATTGCTGACAGGAATAGCACACTCATCTCGGACGAGTCTATCGCTTGATGTTCCTCCGGCTGGCAAATAAAGCAAGCTTGAACAACTAACTCGATATTGCAAGTTGTCATCGCCACAGCTTTCTCCACCAACTTTTTCCGTTGCTCTTTTCTCTTCTTCTTCGGCCCTCTGCCCGCACAATCCTTACTCTCTTTCGATACCGCCTTGAACGCTGCGACTTTAGGAGACGCGCATACAGAATCAACCTTGTCAATGTTTGAATGTCTTCTTAGCAGCGCGAACACTGTGATCGACGAGGTATCGTTCTTTTCGACAATTTTCCCGAGATACTCTCCTACAGGGGTCTGATTCTCTAAGCATGTCGGGCGCGAGTATGTCGGAAATCGAGCAATTCTCACATACAATACAAGTCGCTGACTTGCTATGTCGCCACTGTTCGGTCGGCCAATGAAAGCATGGGCTAATATTTTTAGTTCCGACTTTCCCGACGTAATTCAAACGTATGTTTTTAAATAGTAAAATTATTAAAGTTTATAATTGTACAACTAAATTTGTTTATAAGTTTATTAAAAAATTTTACAAAACAATTTTGGGTGTATATACTATGAAAAAAAAAATAGAAATCAGTAATATTATTGTACTTTTACTTAAATTATTGTACTTTTATTCAATAAATAATTTATCAAACAATAGTTTTTTACAGTTTTTTTTTATTAAACATAATATGAAATCACAATTACAGTAAATAGTAGTAATAGTTTTCGTAAGCATTGGAGTAACTGTTCATAATATTGTACTTTTACTCAAATTATTGTACATTTATTTATTAAAGAATTTTTCAAACATAAAATAGTTTTCTAGTTTTTTGTTTTTTTTGAGTAAACATAATATGAAATCTTAATTACAGTAAATCGTAGTAATAGTTAAGTATTGGAGAAATTGTTAATATTATTGTACTTTTATTCAAACTATTATACATTTATTTAATACAGAATTTATCAAACATAAAATAGTTTTCTACAGTTTTTTTTTATTAAACATTATTTTAAATCACAATCATAATTAGAAAGTAGTGGTGAAGTTATTTTAATAAAGCTTTTTTTTTAATTAAAGATATTGTCAATTTCATAGACAAGTCATAATCTAATAATCACAAGTAATAATACTCGATAGCCACAAAGTACAAGTTAAGATTATTTAATATTAAGAATGAAAAAATTCAGTTCACAACGCTTACAATAAAACGCATCATTTATAACAATATAGTACTATTAAATTATAATTTTTCATACGTATTGGAGTACTCGTTCCATAGCAAGAGATCATTATAGCAAATAGTTTCTTTTTTTTTTTATTATACATAATATTAGATCACAATCATAGTTAGAAAGTAGTAGTTAAGTTATTTTAATATACCCTTTTCTTAATTAAAGATATTGCCAATTTCATAAACAAGTCATGATCTAATAATTACAAGTAATAATACTATATAGTTACAAAGTACAAAAGTTAAGATTATTTAATGTTAAGAATAAAAAATTCCAGATAGTAACGCTTACAATAAAACGCATCACTTATAAAAATATAATATTAAATTATAATTTTTTGTAAGAATACGAGTAATCGTCGCATAGAAAGGGATCAGATTCGATTCGAACACGGCACATAGGGCAAGATTTTTTAGCAATCAACCACGGCGTAATGCAATCTTCGCAAAAGATATGGGGGCAACGAAGAAGTTGCACTCGCACCTCACTTACATCTTGGCATATAACTCAAACTCTTGCAGCCTGGATCTAAATCATGAAAAGAAAAATGATTGTAAATTTAACGCATTTATACGTGTTAATTTTCAGCGTAATCTAAAAAGTCATCTAGAAATTCAACATTGTCAAATTCGTCGTTTGCAAATATATCCTCTACTGTGCCACTTGCCGTTTCATTAATGGCGTCCCCTTCTTCTGATGGCTCTGGTTGTTCATTAGTAGTTTCATTATTTTTATTGGTTTCATTTAAAGCTTTTTTAAATTCCTCAGCTATAATCCGGGGCAAATTTTCTAAGATCATTTCATTCTCGAGTTGAAAGCAAGTTACAATAGCTTGATTTTGCTTTTGAAAACAAGCAATAAATTGGTTGGCTAAATTTGTGACAAGCTCAGCTTCCTTTTCTTCAAACGTTTTGATGAAGTCACTAGATTTCTTACCTGCGAAGATAAACATTGAAAATATTAAAAAAGAAAAAATTGATAAATGAAATTAGGCATTGTGGTAGAAATATGTACCGTATAGTACTGAACCTTTTAAAAAAATCATTTCTTACCTATTGAAGCTACGGCTGGTATTTCTGTAGGTACTGGTGCTGGCAACGATGCTGATACCGATCTTGTTGACGATGCTGATACTTTTTTGTTGAAACATTTTCCTGTGGGAATACTATATATACCAGAGCTCGTTGAGGGTTCATTTGTTAAGTCGACAAATGCCCTTTTGTGTGCTGGTTGTTTAAACGAAGCTGAGCTCATCGGTGGCTCCTGCTGTCTTCTATTCTCCTGACCGACAATTTCAAGTACTCGCATGCGGTTATTTGAAATAGGTGTATACCTAAGACCATCCATCATGAAATTCATGTTTTGGCGAGAAGTTTGTACTAAATCTTGCCATGTCTGTAAAATTAAATTTATAAAATTAGTGTTATTCTTATAATTAGGTGGAAAGAGGTTAGAAGGAGAGAAGCAGATAAGAATAAGTAATTGAAGCAAAGAGAGCTAGAAAAAGGAGAAGATAAGAACAGAGAGAAAATTGGAAGAGAAGAATAGGAGACGAAGCATATGAGGAACGGAGAAGGAATGATGTGGATAATTTTTAAAGATGAATTTGTGAAAGAATGCTTCTGGAGGAAAGCCAAAGCAATAAACTTGGAAGGGATATTCTGTCTGAACGAAGTCTTAACAGCTGCAAAACTGTGGGAAAGGTATCACGCTAATGAGAAAGAAAAGGAGCAAAGAAGGCAACAGAAAGAGAAAGAGAGCAGAAGGAAAAACACAAGCAAGACACTAAAGATAACAAAAAAGAAAACGAGCAACCATAAAAGAAAGAGAGAGGAAATAGACAGAGGAGAAAGAAGAGAAGACAGCCAAAGATCAATGAAGGAAACAAGAAGGCGAATAAAAACTCAAGAACACGGACACAAACACATACTAACACGACAAACAAAGAAAAATTAAAAGATTTAGGGATTTACAGGAAACAAAGTAAATAGAACATAGGAAATGAAGTAAAGCTATACCCAATACACAGACAAATACACTTACACAGACACTCAAGCGTTATTTAGGTTTAAGAGATATTTTGTATTTTTTATAATATATAAGGAAAGTTAATAAAGTTTATTATTATATAATTAGGAGAAAATATAGAAAAGAGAAAAAAGAGAGTCACTAAAAATTCCTGCCAGAAGTGGCACCCACCGTACATGAATTGCACTTACAAAAATTCCCATGCGGTGGGGTTGCTGGGTGCCACTTCTGGCAGCGCTGGGTCACTAATAATATAAGGGGTCAGAAAAAAATAATGTTATTATAATTATAAAAAAACGTACCTCCTTCCAACCTCTTTCATTTTTGAATGCTCTTTCTGTAGAATTCAGAAGTACTGATAGTACCTGCGATAAGTCGTCAGAATTTGAAGCACAATCTTCAGCTAAATCTCGGTGCCTTTCCATAAAAACTATTAAAATTTCTATTTGTCGAGTGGAGGGCCTATTTACAAAAAAATATGTTAAGAAGAGTGAGTAGAAAAATGAGTAAAGAAGAGAGAAAATGAGATGTAGAGAGATGTAAAGAAGAGGAAAAATGCAGCCGCAAGATGTTTGTTTTTTTTTCAGTAAAAAGTCATTTTACACAAATAATCAAGTTTAACCTTTATCGGTTTTAATAACGATTTTGAATTGGAAAACGTAATTTTAAAAGAATATACTTACTTGTTTTGTAAATGAGACATGATTAATTTGTTATTATAAGAGCAAATATTCAATTAATTAAACGATCGATTTTTAAAACAACGATGCGAAGAAGTACCGCTAGCAAAAGAATGCGAAGAATGTGCGGAATGTCACATGGACGGAAGCATGCTATATAATTTTCCCTCGCGAAATCCCGCGCAAAATCTCACTTCCGGCGTATATTATTGTATCCACGGAAATAACTATTTCCATTGCAAAATAGTCCAAATTTATTACATTAAAGTTTTGATATTTTATGAATAATTTTTAGAAAAAAAATTAATTAATTAACTAATTAATTAAAGTATTACAGAGTAATTAATTAAAGTAATTAGTTAATTAGTATAAAAATTCATTGAAATCGATATGAGTTGCAATCGGTATTATATATAAAAAGAAATATATAAAAAATGTTTTAATATTAAATACAAAAAATTAAATATAAATTAATTATTTTTAAAAAAATAATAAATCAGTAAATAATAATAATAATAATAATAATAAAATACTTTCTAAATATATACAAATCAAATGAAAATTAACTTAACATACCCATTATCACTTTTCTGATATTCCAATTGCGATCGCACTGCATCCATTAAATTGGGAATGTTATTAAAAAGCAATTCAACATTTAGTACTGCTATTGTTAATTGCTTTATCCATATATTGTTACCTAAAAAATATTTAAAAATTAAAATTATCTGTAAAATCTGTAAAATTAAGGACAAAAAAAATAAAAATTTACAATGATTATTTTGAACACGATCACAGTTTTCAGTTCTGAACAATCCCATTTCTCTTATCACATTGATTTCTGTACCATAATTACCATAAATTTGAGATATACGGTCTTCTTGTTCGGTCACATCACAATCAGGATTCTGATGACCAGTTCTATTAAAAGATTTTAGGAATCTAGCTTTTTTTAATTTAGCATTCAGTCTCATTCTTGTCCAAGTCTAAAAATAAAATCAACGATTAAATACAGAAGGCCATATCTAGATAAAGATTTATATTTTACTTCCTTACCTTTTTTCAACCTTCCACAGTTTTTGTACATAGACCAATTGTATTAAACTGAGCTGCTAATTCCACCCAATAAATTACAATTACAATACAGTAGCTACAACTTTGAAAAAAATAAATATTCTTGTTATTTATTTTATCGTCAGAAACACCTACCACTTTGCAGCAAGTCCATTGAACTTTTTAACATTTTTGCGAAGTGGAAGGTGTTTCTGATTATAATAAAAAAAAAACAAATAAACTTTTGTCAATGCCGCTTTATTGGAAATCTTATCTACAAACGAGGATAATAGATTACAATAGAGTAGCTACAACTTTGACAAAAATAAATATTCTTGTTATTTATTTTATCGTCAGAAACATCTACCACTTCACAGAAAGTCCATTGAGCATTTTAACCTACAATTTTATTATATTTTACACCAATTGTTGCATATTTGTAGAAAAATTTACTTTATATCAAAACTAACCTTACTTTTTGCGTCAAGAAATAATACGATATTTAATTAAGAATTTCGATAATTATTGTTGTTAATTAGTTAACATTGAGTACCTTGCGTGCCCCAAGCGCAGAACGTGAGCCAAAGGGAAAAGAAAAATGCTGAACTGCGTCGTACACCGTCCACGCGGTGCAAAACGGAGAAACAGGAAAGAGGAAATGAGAGTCGACGCTCAATGTTCCGATTACTGCGATGCTATGGCAATATAGGCGGGAAAGCTGCTGGCGCCAATTTAAATTTTTAAGCATCTTTTTGCAATTACGTTGACTCACCAGTCAAACATGTGAAATATTTATTTAATATTTAAATGGGCAAGTCTTCTTAAATGATAATTTCTATTTACTTTACTAAATAAACTAATACTTAATAAACTAATACTGGAACTTTACTAAATCTTGAAACCTTTAATCAAAATCCAACTGCAAATAAAAAACTAAAGATAATTAAAAAATGAAATTAATTCTATTAGTTCTATACAAAATATTTAAATATTAATTATCGTTACATTAATAAGCGTTATTAATTATAAAATATATATATAATATAATTAATCAAAAATTATTAAATTATTAGGATCGCATAAATTTTCTGTAGAAAATAAACGTACCAATCCAAAATAATTGATCCTTCTAAATAAAAAGTTTACACTGTTGGATGAAATTTTACTTGAGTATTGTTGAGTTACATATAATATTGACGAATAAGGCCATTTCGCTCGGCTATTCCTGCTACATAATTTCCACCTCTTATTTCATTGTTATTATATTGATCATTTAACTGACCATCAATGTTATCAGGAATACTGAAAAAAAAATTAAAATATTAACAATTGTAACTAAATAAGACTTATTTTATATTACTTAACATACCCATGTTTTATTCTAAAATTGTGTAAAATAGCAGCACTATTAATAAACTGAGCTACTTTTTCTGGAGAGTAACTCAATGTCCTTGATCTGTTGATGACTCTCCAGACACTTGTTAGCATACCGATGGTCTGTTACACCTTGCAACGAGTTCTTAAAAATTCCGATGTATAATCGAAAGCTGCAGATCCCTCAGGTGCATCTAGTATGGGTGTCAACAATATTGAAGAAGGAGTATAATCACTATCACCCAATATATAATACTGACGCACAATATTTTCATCTTCTCTGAGATGTTCCATGAACTCTTTGGCTTCAGACAATTGCCAAACAAAACGGTCGTTGTTACTCCCAGGGCATATGCGAACATTCAATATACTGTAGTTTGAATCAACAATCTGGAGTACAATATTTTGATCAGATGATATTAAGGAATAAATGTGATATGTCATGAACATAATATTAATGTGTCAAAACCAGTAACTTTCACAAAAAGAAAAAAATACTCACTATTTGGACATTCATGAGGGTACCATGGCGATAGTTAAAAAAAGCCTCTTCGTTTTCTGTTGGCCTTTTAAATTTCACTATAAAGCCATCAACAATACCGTTTATACGAGGAATTCGGATTATTCTTTGAAAACTACAAAAATGTACAGTAAAATTAAAAAATCATGATTTGATACCATTTTTTATTGATGTTAAATTTCATACTCATTTTGAATAAGTTCCCTTTTGTCTTCATTTGCAGAAAATTGAACAAAATGGTCTGAAAATCTGTTAATTGCATTGGTCACTCGATTGATACATCTACTGGCGGTAGCTTGACTCACAGGATGTTGAAAATCCTGTCTAAAACCTTTCTGAAGTGACTCTTCAGCCAAAAATCTCAGAGTTATGAGTACTTGAATATGGATTGGAATCATAGAATTTCTTTCTCCAATGATTTCATTTTTTATCAAGTCAACAAGTCTCAATGTTACTTCAGGTGTCAATCTACAAAACATTTGCTTATAAGTAAATCGTTTGTTACTGAATGTATTAATACGCAAATACTGCAAAAATATTACCTGTAATATTTTTTGAAGTATGGAAGTGGCAAAGTAAAAGGGTCAGATGTATCTCTTGCGTGATTCCTTTCTAATCGAAGGGCATTAAATCTTTCATTTGATGAAATATGCTCATCTTCTTCTTCATGAAAAATATCCAGCAGATGTTTAAAAATTACATGAGCAGCCATTACTACATTAATAATACATAATAAATCAAAAAAGAAAATTTGTAGATGATCAATTGTTTTTAATTTTGTAATTAATAGATAATTATTTTCACACATACCTATTTACCTATAAGTTTGTGCTTGCATACATAGATTCATGACACCACTTAATAATATGAACTAGGTTCTGTGGTATAAATAAAAGATAGTAATAAAATATACATTAATTGCGTACTGTATAATAATCATACACGATTAATTATTGTTTTTTTAATTGATGTTTATTGAATCAATTATTCAAACAAGTGTAAGTGTACACAAGTTAATCAATAATAACAAATACCATTTTCTAGGGAGTGTATACAATACTTGAATACATCTATTTATGCGACGAGTGGAAGTTATTTGTCACATCGACTTAGATATTTCAAATATAAGTCTACGATGCAATTTAAGTCGTTACATAAATTTTTATTTGAAATACCTAAGTCGATGTGACAAATGGATGAGCTAGCGACAAGATACGATTCTTCCCTAGATCGTGGTGACATGTTCCGCATGCCGCGCTGTCCTACAGTGAGCCAGCAACAGCGGCATGTTCCATCGTGGCATGGCCCGGTGTAAGTGTATATACTGTGTTTGTTAGTGTGCTAAGTTCTGTGACCTTGTTAGAGTACTCCCTCGCCATGACTGCCAGTTAGTCAACGGCTTCACTAACTATCGATTCCCCCTATTCTCGAAAAGAAAACGATAGCCACGCGACCTCGATTCCCTATCACTGTGGTTTCCTCGAGGATTGACCAACATTGTAGCCCTTACCTTATGAGCCTTGGGCCATAAAGGCGTTCAGCAGAACCGCCTGCAAGTGGCCCGGCAGATGGCGGATAGTCCAACTGCTCGAGCTCGTCTACTCTACGACCTCGGGCTCAGCCAACGCTTCCCACCGTGACCCTTCGGCCACCCTGCCATCACCGGTAGTGGACTGACACTTGGCTCGTCGTTATTCTCGTCTATCAAAGGCCTTCTCGTCTAATAGGTAGCCAAAATACCTGACCCTGGAGCAAGAAAATTCGCACTTTTTCCAATTAATCGTTAGCTGTGCATCTCGAATTACGGTTAATACGATCTCTAACCATCTTTGGTGTTCCTGGAAAGTGTCAGTCGCGATAATGATATCATCGAGATACCCAAACACATTCGGCTATATTTCCGGTCCAAATATGACGTCTATCAGTCGCTGGAAAGTGACTGGCGCGTTGGTTAGTCCGAATGGCATCCTTTTAAATTGCCAAAGACCTGATCTAGTAACAGCGAAGGCCGTATACTGCTTACTTTCCTCACTTAGCGCAACCTCAAAGTATGCATTCTTCAGGTCAATTTTGGAAATATACTTTGAGTATGCATCCTTCTTACTCCTGGCATTCAAGTCTCGAAAATCAATATAGAATCGATATTTTCATAGGTGATCTTGATACTCTGGCCCTAGGTAAGAGAACGCAAGATTAAGCTCCCTTAGAGCAGGTGATCTCTTGAGATGCGCAACGATTCGACGAAACTTAGTTAAGAATGGTGATATTTTCTCTCGTGACCCTTGATAGCGTTCGCCTATGAATTGGCGTCGGAAGGCTTTCTCGAACGCAGCAAAATCCCAGTGCTCCATGTCTTCTTGGTAAACATTTTGCCAGTTTCCTGCCTCTTTTATTAGCACACTGTCTAGATCGGATCAATTGTTCGTCTCGAATGCCTGTTGCTCGTTTGCACGCTCTTAGCCTCCATAAAAACTGCCAATGTAGCGTTGGTCCCAGTTTTTTAGAGTCTTTATCACATGTTTCCAGTCTGTGTTTTGACTGCCAGCCTACCGACCTCCTCTGCGGCTCATCGACACGGGTTCGCCGTGTTCTGGAGCTTGATAACGGCGGTATCACTTCACCTTCAGAATCGGAGCTCGAACTACCTGGGGGGATTATCTTCCTCCGCCGTTGAAGGGTAGACCGAATTAATGGTTGTTTATTAACTCTCACAAATTCTTCTCCTCGTGGCTCGAACTCCTCGTCCAGATCGAAGCGGTCAGCCTGACTTCCGCTTTGACTCTCGTACCTTGGTCTCTCTTGGCTCAATTTTAACCTCGAATAAATAAGTTCTTGTCGTTTCAATGCTCTGTTGATCGAGCCATACCCCATCGAGAAGGACGCATTCGGCGCATCCTCTCGCCATCCTACTCTGGCTGCTGATTCGTGATATCGTGACTGCGATGGTAGCAAGTATCGCTTGTCCACCGCATTTTCTTCCGCTCTACCTTCCAGTCTTAATGTCCCCGCTCGATCAGTCGCGATGTTTATTCTAGGTAATATTCCTGTAGTTACTGGCTTTGGAAGTGTAACTTTCTCGGCGAGCTGCTGAGTTCCTACTGCTCCCTCAATTATTTCTAAGATCGGTGGCATTGTATTCGCAAGTTATGTGTTCTCTAACCTGCGTTGTCTGCTCTCCTCCTCCGTCTCGTATATTTGCTTCTGGTCACTTATCGCCATCAACAATTCCTCTTCCATAGGGCCGTCATTACCATCAGCTTCGTCCGTTTCCGGAAACCAAGATACTTCTGCCACTCCCACCATCCTCAAGGATTCTCAAATCTCGATGTAAGTGTAGAAAAAAAAATTATCCCTCTCGACCCCGTACTCTAGGGAGAATTTCGACTCAACTCCTTGAGCAAATAGGTAAAATCGACCCTGCCCAGTCCATATCACCAATAACCACGCAAAACCACAAAAAAAATTATTTTGTCGTAACTTTTGAACTTCTAATATAATTCCTGGAAAGAAGAAAGGAAAAAAAAATTTTCTTGACCCATTATCTTGTTTCCTGAAATCTCAATTCGAAGGGAAGGATAAAAAAAATTTGGAAAACGTAAACGTCTAAAAAATAATTTTCTCGACCCACAAGTGGCTTTATTCTCCTCCCTATGTTGATTCACCTAAAACCTGCAAAAAGAAAAAACACAAAACTCGACCCTCGCTTGTTCTCTACTCTTTCCATTTATTGTTGTTCTTTGATGATGTGTTATTATACTATACTACTATACTAGAGGAAGACAAGAAAAGGGCAGTCTGTATTCTCGAAAATTATCAGAATACCTGTTGGCTTGTAAATTGTGCTCGACAAAACAGCTTCATTTTTAAGCAAAAAAATCCGTTAATACTGATAAAATTACATCACTAAATTCAGAGTTTTGATTAATTTTTAGCTCAAAAACGAAGCAAAATTTCGAAATATCTTACATAGACTTTTTTCTTGTAATTTTTCG
>JAWWEQ010044372.1:0-17152 GCA_035583055.1 Torymus tubicola | reverse complement strand
GGGAATCGAACCTGAGCCCTGAGCGATGTTTGTTTTGGGAAGCAAGCGCCTTGCCGCCTGAGCCAAACACCGCTCTTATTGACATTTTTAGTGGCATTTTAAGGAAATATTGCAAAAATTACTCGTTTTTATTTGTTTATTATTTAGTTTAGATAAAGCATACATACAATTGTAAACAATGAAATTAAAATTAGATAATGCCAACTTTTTGTTGCATTTTTCAGAATTGAAAAATATTGAATCTATCTAAAGTTATGATAGTTTAAATTTAAACGATGAAAATACATTAAAATAGACATGTTCTAGTTTCCATCGATTTATAAGCGATTATTTGACGCTTAACTTTAACCTTTGGATAGATTCAATATATTTCAATTCTGCAAAATGCAACAAAAAGTTGGCACTCTCTAGCTTTAATTTCATTGTTAACAATTGTATGTGTGCTTTATCTAAACTAAATGATAAACAAATAAAAACGAGCAATTTTTGCAATATTTCCTTAAAATGTATAACTAAAAATGTTGATAACTCGAGCTTATCGAATCCTTAGGGTCTAATATTCCATCTTCCATCATATTTTGATAGTAAGTGTATAAAAGCTTCCAAAACGTTGGCAGATATTTAAATCTATTTATCAATTTTTTGGTTCATCTTTCGTCCGCTTGACATACATTAAAATTGTTGTATTTACAAAAATGTTTAATTAGCAATTTAACCTGTATAATATACGTTAAAATACTAACACCTAAATACGATATCCCGGCACGTTTGCAGCACACGTAAAAAAAAAGAAATAATTAAAGAAACATATATACCATTGACTCGAACCAGCAAACCTAATAAACCTAATTAAAAGCCAACCATTCGAAACGCGGCAATGAAAAGTGAATCAGTCGTTCGGAAGTCGGGCGCGCACGCGCGCTTGCAGATATTCCCGAGTGGAGCATAAATAGAGCGCATCGTAAAGAAAATGGAACTTATTGGAAAGGAAAAGGGAGAGAGAGAGAGAGAGAAAAAGGGTCGACGAAGTGCGGTAGTATAAAGTGCACGCAGCGAGTAAACTTGACGGACCGCTCGGGATGAGAATAGCTATTAGTGTATATATAGCGCTGGAGAATTCGTAAAACAAATACTACACTACTCTATACTGAAAACCATTTTACCCATATTCGTTCAATTTCATACAGTAAATATATAAAAAGTGATCGTTCAAGAATTTTCGTAAATTAAAATGAAATGGAAAGAAAAAAAAACTTTACCGCACGCTCTCGACAATAATACACCGCGCAAGATCAAGTATGCCTGGCATACACAAAGGTTCTCGAGTGGAAAGCTCGCGTGGAGAAAACGAGAGAGACGCCGGCGGCGAAAAGAACAGCTACGACGCGCATACATAACAAGGAAAAAAGCTCTCACTTATATATACACACACGCGCGGGCGTGTATATACGAGACAAATAGATAATTGACCAAACGCGCGCGCGACGGGGTGAGACTGAAGGTGTCGTACACGGAGAAGAACTCCCTGCAATAACGATAAGGGAGAGAAAAGAAAGAAAGAGTATCGGATTTCTCCGCGCGAGCTCGTGTTTCTTCAGCCGCGCGGCGCTCGTTCCTCCGTCGTGCTTCTAGTACTATATACGTCTTTCTTTATATCCTTTAAGTTTCCATTCCTCACTCCGGCCCCCCGTTTTTTTCCACGTTTTTACGACCTCATCCGAGAGAAGACACTCGATCGCCGTTTTCCACGTCGCCATAGGTATTCTTTTAATTCTCGCTTCTTCTTTCTCTCTCTCTCTCATTCTCTGTCGTTGCGCTTTTACGTATTACAAAGCTGATGCGCGTTTGAATAGCCCAGCGTTACATACGTCAAAACATTAACATATATACATATATATACATACACTCGTATGCTTGTTTTTCTGTTTTCTCAAAATAGAAGAAAAAAAGCAGCAGCAGCAGTAGCAGGCGTAAAAGAAAAAGGATATACAAAAGAAAAAAGAAACCTGCCCCTCCCCCTCCCATCAGTGTCGTCTCTCTCTGATTCCCATTCTTCTAGCTCTTACTCCTCTACAACCGTCGAGTGCAGTTTGGATATCGCGAGGCTCGTTAACTCTCGCGCAACCACCGTAATGAAGCTCAACGCTATAAGGGAGAGAAAGAGAGAGAGAGAGAGTGGAAAGAGAGTACGGTAATTACGCTGTTTGCCGCGGAAAGCATAGGGTTCGATCCGCGTCGAATGGAGGTATACACAACGACGAGCGGATTATCGTATACTCGCGTATACTGCGCTGTCATTAGTTCTTCTTGAAAGGTAGAAAGCGGGTTGTTATGTATAGGTGAGTGTGGTAGAAAGGAAAAGAATAAGAAGCACGATTTTGGTTGATGAGTGCGGAAATTGATTTGTAAAAGGATTGAAATTGTATGGAGAGATATTCTCTATAATAAATTTTACAAGGTACTATTATAATTCTCTCACAGACTACCCATATTGTTATTTTTACAAGAATTTTTTGGAAAAATTCGTAAATTATTGAAAAAAAATCATGTGTCTTAGAAAAATTCATAGGTTCCCTGAATTACAATAGTACATATATAGTAAAATTTGTCCCATGTTTGTGAGAGAATTATACAATGGTATCTTGAACAATTTACTACAGAGAATTTCTCTCCGTGTATATATTGATTGGGTAACGATTTTGGGTGGAAGTAAGTTGGTTTGTAATGACTTTGAAATTATAATTACACTTTCTCAAGAACCCGTATAAAAGTCATATTACATATAGTATATACCTACTGATATCAAAACTGTAATTGTAAAGTTCTATCCTCTTTCTCTCTCCTTCCAACCACGATTTACATCGGCGCGAAGAAGACCCAAAGGATGGGAAAAACCAGCTCTTCAATTTGCTTGTTTAATAATTCATTTTAATTAAAGGCGGGACGAGGGTGGGAGAAGGGGCAAATAAACGAATGAATAAGCAATTTAATTGAATTGAATCGCTATTCGAGCGTTAACGCCCCGGCGATTTTATATATATATATATATATATAAAACGCGCGTGGTTTTACTGCCCCTTTCTCGTAACTCGCCACGCGATACCGTATATATATGTATATAAGACAAGGATCGTGACTAATGGTTGATACTATCGTGTCAAAGTGTCGATATTCAGCTAAGAGGTTACGTTTTGGTAATGGAGGAGTAAAATAGTGCTTTTAATTTTAACACGGGTTGTTTAAAAAATTTGAATGATATACTTATAGTTATATATGATCTATACAACCGTTTAACTTTATACATACATTTATTTACAAAAATCATTCGATACGCCTATCATTTACCCTCCCCCTCCCCCCACCGTACCATTATTCGAAAAATTTCTTCGACGAAAACCTCAACGACCAGACCACGGCGCGCCTTGTGAAACCCGAAACCAACACCTCAGCTTTCCTCACCCCCTCTCTAGCTGATATTAGATTACCCAAATTCGAGTTGCGTCCCGCACGACGCACAAAGAATATCCGACGAGGCAATCGATCGACCCGTTGGCAAAACAAGTCGACAGCGCAGAAAAATTTTTGCCTCGTAAATGGGGGTTTGTTGCGGTGCTTTTTTTCAGTGTAGGCAATTTTCTTTTTCTTTTAGGCTGGATATATCGGTTACAAGAGAGAGAGAGATAGCAGTAATATTGTAAAATCAGATATGGGGTGGTACAATGATAATTGGTGAGTTATGATGGTACGCGTAATGGAAAAAGGGGACAATTAAATTCCTACTATATAATAATTCTTAACCCGTACCCAATATCCTAATACCATCAAATATCAACTGAATTAACAAAACCACCATCGAAAAACTATACAACTCATCTCCCTCGCTCCTAATCAACTGATACAATTACCAGCGAATAAATTACACCACTAACAACAACAACCCCTTCGGCCACTCGTATATATAGAAAAACGCACGAGCAGATGAGCTTTTCTCGTCTCGAAGGGTGGAGATAAAAGCTGAGCGGAGAGAAGGAAAAAGGCTTCCGGATATATATATATAAAGATCTTTCACGTACTGATGTGGCCTCGGGAAAGTTTTCGTTGCTCGAGATGTTTGCGGACGTGCAAAGGGGTGCGGTGAGATACGTGAAGTGAAATTAAGGAATATTACTGAGACACTTGTCCCCAGCTGTCACGGGGGGTTTCGACAGCTGGTATTAGTTTCCTTTTTTTTTAAACATTATTGTACCTCCTTTCGTTATAACCCTCTTCTACTGATTACGATGTTAATATCGAAAAAAAAAATTACGCTATCCCAAAACGGCATCCATCCTTTCTCTTTATAAAGCAAAAACTCTCTCTCAAGAGTAAGAGAGAGAGAGAGAGAGAGACAGATGGGGCGTATAATGTCCGGGATATACCCAGCTGAATTATACATATATACGCGCTATCTCTCGCGCACTCTCTCTCTCTCTCACTCTCACATTCGATCGCTCGTCCCCCTTTAAAAGAGCGGCGCGCTTCATTGTCTGGCCCGGAGGACGCTTGACCTTCTCTCTGGAGTGCGCCGCGACCCCGAGCACACCAACACATATGTGTACATGTATATATATATGTACATATACATGTGTACATGTATGCTCTGGTACCGAGGTCTCGCGAGGGCGACAAAGTCGCTTTGTGAAGAGAGAACGAGAGAGAGAACGAGAGGAACACAGAGGTCTCTTAGGTGCGCGAATTTCTCTCGATACGTCTCTCTTTGTTTTTCTTCGTGTCGCGCGCGAGGCTCGCTTTGTACACTGCGACACAGCAGCAGCAGCAGCATGTTGCAAGGACACGCGTGTGTATATACGCCGCTTGTGGCTGTTTCATAATAGGAGAAAGGAAGGAAGGAAGGAAAGGAGGGGGATGAGACTGCTTTTTCTTCAGGTGCGCACGGAGACAAGCTGTCTTTGTTTTTTTTTTTCTTCTTCTTCTTTTTTCGTATCGTGTGTGTGTATATATGTAACCTTCGATTTTTTTTAGGGCAGTGGCGCGCGCTCGCAAGGGCTATTGTGTGACTTTTCGGGGGAGAAGGAGGAGGCTGGTATAGGTAAGTGGATGGATGAGAAACCCTTTGCTGGACAGCTATACATACATATAGTTGCTTCGCGCGTTCTTCTTTTGTCGTTAGTTGAGGTGCACAACAACGGTTGGAATAAGATGGCACGTGAGAAGTCCGACTCGAAATACAAAAGTAAACCTTGATGTGTGCTAGCTTTTCTCCTTCTTCTTTTTTTTGCTATCAATATAAGATGAAAAAAAAACCTCGTCCCCCTTGTTGAGTAGTCTGATAGTAGTCGGAACGAAAAAGAAGAAGAAAAAAAAAGTTAACTATACAACGACAACGTGATGCACCGTGTGCGTCAAACTTGGAAATCTCATCGGCCCGCTCCCTAGATTCATCGTTCACGTACATGAAACTTCTATACGCAACCACATATCCGATGTGAATCCCCTTCGCGAAGTTGAGAGAAACTCAAAGACCCTGGGAGATATAGAGAGTGAATGAGAGAAAAGAAGAAGGGAAGTGGAGTTAGTTTACGAAGGCAGGATTTTTATATACGAAACTCAGGGCGCGTTTGATTTGTCAACGAGGCCCCGGGGAAAGGGACGACAGCTATCCTGTCGTTCGTTGGACGCTTAGAGGATTCACGGTTGGTTTTTTTTTTGACCTATCCCAAAGGTTTACGATTTGTGAATAGAGTTACAAATGTGAAAATGTTCACTTTACCTACATCATATATACATCTATAAGAATCTTTCAAACAAAAGCGAGAACGTCACTCAACTACGCTCAAACTCACTCTGATGGTACGGAAAATACAATTTTTCTCGAATGCTAATAGTCTCGTAAATATATATATATATATATATATAGCATCGTTCAATTAGAAAATTCGATATTCCATCGCGTAGTTGTATAATAAGTTCCGTGCGTGTATACGCGTGAACGCGCGAGGACAGCTGCATGCGTATAGCAACTGACGGAATTAAAAATCGGGACACGCGTTTGTTTTTATTATTATATCGTTGTTATTATTATTCAGAGTATAGCGCGACTGCGTTATATGTCACGGTCAAACGACGATATTTTCGAGAGTTGTTGTTGTTTTTTTTTATCTGTCGTGACGGTTATACGATGGGAGTGTCAAAAAGTCGGGAATGTAGAATGATTTTGTATATAAGCTAAATGGAAGGTGAGAATTTGATTGGCATCGTGCGGTATATACGGTGCAGACTTTTAAGTAATTAAGAATATGTTAAGCGGGATAATGAAAATTTAAACGCACGTTTCAACGTGTTCGTTATACGCACGCGAAAATAATTAATCAGCTGCGATGAGGTGAGTAATTAATTTGTTAAATGTTAAAGTGTATATATATATATACTCTTCTGATTTGTAATTGTTTGAATTTAATTACAGTAATTTCTTGTTATGGAACCTTACAATTAAAGTATTTACAACTTTATATTGAAAGATCTATACGATAACAAGCTTAAAATAATTCCGAAAAATTTAATTAGTATAAAAACAAACCACTATATGTATATAACATTAAACTCGAAAAAGCAACACGTTTCCACCCTAAAATCACTTTTCCACAACCCTAATCTCTACCAACCATATACATAAAATCCGATCCGCTCGGCCCCCGTATATATACAAACCGAAAAATCACTCCCGCTTGAAATTCCCGATCTTGCTGCCGATATTTACGATGCTCGTGTGTGTATGTTCGTTAACTGCGAACACCAGCGACGGGGTCATGGTATATATGTGTGTGTGGGTGTGTGCAGTATGCAAAAGCGAAAGACGCGATAAGAGCGCTGGTGAATTTGGGAAAGGATCGTCGAGACTGTTGAATACTTTAGAGGATAGGGAGAGAGAGGGAGAAAGGGATTACGGAGTTCTGATCGCGTCGGGGGAGAGAGTTGATTTCGAGGAAATCGCTGATTGTTAGCTATATAGGGTATGTGTGTGTGTGTGTGTGCGAGTGTGATGAGATTAAATCTTGGAAAAGGGATTTAAAGTACCATTGGATTAGAAGTAAGTTTAGTTGATAATTTATCGGTAACTATTAATCTATATCCATTACTATGGTAATTTCTCGTTCCACTTATTTATCGATTCTATATATATATATATACTTCGTGCTTTTTAAAATCCGAAGAAATTTTGCAGAAATTAATAAATCAATCAACCTTGAGTATATAAAGAAATATTACACGAGCTGTAGAAGTTTATGATTATACAGGTATACACTTTTAAAGCAAGCACGTTATTAACGGCCCTCCCCCGTACCCCATCGACTCCATTACGGCCATACAGGAGCGTGCGGCGTTTGAGCTTATATCCTCCCTAAAACCACACTAACTCTCCAAGAAATTTCCAAGTGGCGCGCGCGTTTTCCGCGACCTGCTATCTCGCGACGACGTACAATGGCGATGTGGCTACCCTTAATCTTACCCTACATATATATATATATACACATATACGTATACACACCTGAGAGAGAGTGAGAGAGGGAGAGAGAGAGAGGATAAATTGCCTCTCGGCCGCGTAAATTAACGATAAGGTCGGTAGCTCGAGCTCGCTCTCGCAAGAACGAGCTAAGCCGGCCGATTATTCGATAACCGAAAATTTTCGATTAACGGCCGGGATGGAAGACGAAGGAGGAGGTGAAGGAGGAGAGTGATATATGTATGTGTCCTTAGTTCAGCTTTATATATATATATATGGCAGAGGGTTAATGTGTAAATGCGAAAGTAAAGCTGAAGATTATATATAGGAAGTTTAGGTTATCGTAGTTGCAGTTGGTTTTTAAAGTTTTCTTACCGTTTGTATAACCATTAAGATAAATAAACGTCTGGTAAAACCGATGGCAAAGCGACACTTATTTAAAGCGATGAAAAATTCACTCCTCCCGCAGTATCTCCCTAAAAGGAAGAAACCGTTCCTCTCTCGATAAAAAAAAAAGAAGTAGCGTCGCCCCGAAAGAAAAACCATCCTATGCGCGCACACCTTTGAAAAGTTCGCTGCGCTGAATACGAACTGACCTACATTTTTTACCGCCGCTGCTCATGGAAGCCATTATTTTTTTTTTTCGAATCTTTTTCGCTTTCAGCTGATATATATGTACGGCGCGCTCTGGGGACCGATTTCTTATACGCTGCCACAAGGGGGTTTACTACTACTACACTACTACTACTGGCCGAACTTTTTGAAAGTAGCCGCGCAGTAAATTTTTGATAGTTAAGGGTAACACCCGCGGTTATATAGGAGCAAGCACGTGGGTTTGTAGTAATAGAGGTAACGCTTATTTTTGAAAGTAGTCGAAATCCTTGCAAATTGGATGGGATTGTGAATGGGACTAAGGATTCTGGTTTCGATAATTTATTTTCTTATTTCTTTTCTTTTTTTGTTTATTTTCTGAATGGTTATTGAGTTGGTAAAAGTTTTTTTTTATTTCATAATTACTTAAAAGTGTTGTTCTCTTTACCAAATAATAAATCAACGTTTTTTAATTCATCAATTAGCGCATCTATGATTACATATAGTCTATGATTGATTTGTAATTATTACGTATAGCAGGAGTAGTATTGATTATAACACGCCTAACCTATAGTTTAGTATCAATTTAAGCGTAACGGTAATGTCAGATGTTGAACTAATTATGTATGTAAATTTAGTAGTAAAGAGCGTAAATTATGAATAGTTTAGCATCACTTTAGGAAGTTATCGCTGATCACGTCGTATATATATATACCGACACACTACAATTATCACCTTGTCTATAATATGCACCTCTATATTAAAAATTTATACAAAAATTATGACATCTCTATAGTTGTACAATGCACATAAATAATACGTCGTTAGATGTCAAAGTTTATGCACTGATGTGTACACGGTATATTGGATAAGAAATTTTGATTATTCAGAATATTGGTGTTGTCGTCATAGTAAAAGTTTTACTCAAGACGCGCACCACGCGACTTTTATACTGCCCATGTTCTTTAATCGACTTCAACGAAGTTTTTCAATTCATCTTTTCTATGCTCTGGACAATGGCATAACTTATTTTGCCGATGTCTCCCTTGTGGTTAGATAGTCTACATGCGTTCACCGGCTAGCCTTTATTTCTCACTTTATAACGACGATGCTCGAGCTATATAATAATTGTGTTCCTTTATTGGAGATTCATTGTATAGGTTAAATTAAACAAATAAGTAAATAAATATAAGGTTTCGATCTCTCAAACATTTCTTTAAAACCTTCTTTTTATAAAAAAATAGAAAGAATAAAAAGGCAAGCATTCGCGTTAATTTTCTTTTATATATATTTTACCTTTTAATAAACCATTATATTACAGACGTCTATTGAACCCACTCAACAACTCTATTCAACCAAACAAATTATCAAAGCTGCTTAAACCAACAAAATAAAAATCTCCGTCACTTTGTACACATGTAGCGCAATTAAACCTGAATTAACCGGCACCGTCTCTACCCAAAAGAGACCCTCAACCCACTAATTTCCTTCAATTTTCTCAACTCTCAGCCTTCACATTCTCCGCTACACAACCACACGAGCAACCATTCAAAATTTTTATTGTCAAAACCGCTTGCCCCACAGCTAACTCGACATCGTGTCGTTCAAAAACCTGCCCTCAACTGGGTCAGCAGCAGCAGTAACCGCCGAAAAAGCTGCTGCTGCTGCTGCCCCTCTCGAAACACTTTCCCCAAGCGTATACATATACCGTACCGCATAATCCCCGCGGCTTTGTCTCCGCTCAAAAAAAAAAACAAACATCTACCGCACAAGAGCAGAGGAGGAAAAAAAGGGAAGGAAAAAAAAGACTATATATATTCCCAAAAGCGCGAGTCGCGCAAACGCGGAATTAAAGCTCAGCTATACTACTGCTGCTGCTTATTAACTCGCGGCTCTATCCCCAAAAGAAATCCATTGAGGCGTACGTTGCGTGGAGGGAGGTAGGGGGGGGGGGAGTAAACACGGTTAAACGAGAAAATGCATTATACAGCGGTCTGATGGGACGAAATTTTTGCGGCCCTAGAGGTGTACTGGTAGTGGTAGTGGTCTCTCTCTCCCTCTGCTTTGCCTCTCTATTCACTTTGCCGTACGGCGTGTATATATATAAGGCGCAGGCTTGAGTATAGAAGCGGGTGGAGTGCGCGCGCGCGAGACTCTCGGTAATGGCAAAGTTTCTCGGTGGGTAATTAGATTGACATTTTTTATGGCTGGCTGGATGGCGAGGGGCTAAGGGTGAATGGAGTTACAGTAGGCTACTGTGGTAAGATGGTTTTTCTTTTATAGCAAGGTGCTTGTTGTTTTGTGAGATGGAAAGGTTATTAATTGCTTTTTCATTTGTTTGTTGGAAAAAGATTGTTATATTTGTGAATTTTTTAACGTTTTTATGTAATGTCTTGTGGAAAAAAAATGTATAAGCGGTGTACATTGTGATAAAAAATTAGTATGCAGTAAGAACGTGATAAAATTATACGAATGATGAGTATATCAATACGGGATAACTTATAATACGTAAAATAAAAATGAATTCTTGAGAAAAAATTAAGTGTATATATATTTCAAAATCAATAATCGAGACACTGTCACTCGTTGACGCCATAACCAAAACTATTTCTTAATTTGTTGCTAATTTGTTACTCTATGCTCGATGTCTCGAAAACGATCCTCGAGCAACAAAATCGGGAATACATATCAAACTTTTTGTTATGGAGTCCGTGATAGGCGGTGTTAGCTAAATAAACATTAATCTATAAAAGATTTTATATTCCGCATATACATTAGCATAAAATCATCTTTTTAACATTAAATGACAAAATCCTTACAAGATACCCAGTCACTCGTATCAACCAGCGCAGCTCCCTTTCTCGGTCCATTTACCAAACCGAATACCCACTGTCCCCATTCGACCTTCACCCCCTTCCCCCTCTCCCTAGCTATCATTGTTTAAACAAAAGGCAGTGCAAACAGCAGCGGCAAAAACCACGTCATAAACATCGAAATAAACCCAAGCAGTCGCAGCAATAAAACTCTCGGAAGCCCGCGAATGCCGGACTCGTAAACCGAACCAACGCGTTCGTGTGTGTATGTGTGTGTGTCCAGTATGCGTGCCGAAATCTCTCGACCTACCCCCATCAAAATTCAAAATCCCTAGGCCAAGCAAAAAGGGAACAACGCGTCCCGATTAAAACGTCAAATGCCGGTGGCTCACCGCGAATATAATCGACCCGATCGTAAATACCAACGGTATATGTGCCCTTACGCTCTTCCTGAATTCTATCCTATACTAGCCATAATCTTATGAGAGAGAGAGAGAGAGAGATAGAGAGGAACTGAGTTATCGGTAGAGACGATCGATTACAGCCAGTGCACGCGGAGGATGTTTACGATGTACTAAAGCCACGCGAGGCGAGGTGAACCGAGGCTCATCGCCTGGGTGGAGATCAGGGAAAGGAGAGAAGATGCAGCTACGATCGTAGTTGGGATGATGATGAAAATTTGAGGGCATTTGTGGAGCAAAGTGATTTATAGGAAACTATGGGGAGAGGAGAAGAGTTGATGGAGGTAATATGGCTCAAAGTTGGGTTGCAAACAAACTTTATTCAATGTGGTACATGGTAACATTAGTTTTGAATGAGATAAATTTAACTCGATAAATTTAATTTACTTTTTTTTTATATTATTGAAGTAACACATCACTATATATTCGATGAAAAAAGTCACAGAAGACACAATGTATCCACAAGCCAAAATGACAGTGAGTTTTAGTGCGAAAAGATGCTTTCCGACCGATTCGTCATCCGTGTGAGACAGTTCAGTTTGGTTTTTATAGTCGAGATATCGATCTATCCCTCCTTCGTAAAGACTTCGAAGTATTTTTTTAAATCTGATCACGTAAGGTGATGATCTTTCAAAATTGTAGACCAGTCGAAGGCAATTGAACACTGGCTTGGCTATTTTACCCTTTTGAATGGAATACTTTGAGGGATTTTTGTATACTTCTAAATAATTTTCCGTATCTATACATATGATATCTTCACCTGACATTAAATTTTCAATTAAAGGTCGTATGTATTGGACAGACTTGGTACGTTGTTTGATGCCCTGAATTCGAGGCTCGTTCTGCCAAAATACGTAATCGTAATAGCCTGTGTACACGTTTACATTTAATCCTGATTGTTCGATACTCTCGTAAGTGTCGAATGATATTTCTTCATCTTCCAATTTGATGTTTAAGATACCCGAGTAAAAATCCATCGTATATGTTAACGACATTATAAGAATATTTAAGTAGATTATTCTATCAGCGATTTTCCTTGGCTTTTTTACAACATTGATTCCCAAAAGAATTTGAACGATCTCAAAGAAGGAAATGTCCTCTTTATAAATGTTTAAATATTTCAGGCAATAAATAAATGCTATAAGAGCAAAAGGAACTACACAGAAGAAAATTATAAGGCTGTTTGGAAGATGAAAATGAATCGCAGATATTATTGGAACCATAGCGCGCAAATATTGACAGTCATTTTCCATATCGACCATTATAATATTTTCAAAAACATTTTGCCCATGTCCATATTGCTTCTTTGGAATAGCGCCAAGATTAATATCGTTATTCTCTAACTTCGTAAGTAATTCCATTGACGCATTTGGATACGTCATATTTATACCAACTTCGATGTATTTTAGAGAAAAATTTATTGCTTTTAATACTGTAGCAGTCAAGGGAAATCTAAAGCCGGTCATAGCTACTATCTCACCAGTATTTGACCTTCGTATTACAGTCTTTTCTAAATCCCTGCTTATTACTCCGACACTGAAGTTATACCCGTAAGCATTGAGTAATTTTTCCGGAAATACTTGCTCTTTCATGCTCAAAGGTTTCTTGACAATAATATTTTTAAAAGGATTATAAAATTGTAATATACAATCAGATTGATGATTTCTCTCCAATGTAGAAAAGTCTAAAAATTGTTTGGACCATGCGTATTTAAATATATCTTCAATAACAAGTCCAGAAATTGCTTTACCACACAAAGATATCAATAGTAATTTTGGCCTTCTAGATTTTGGAAAATTCGAAGTAACGTAATCAATATAACAGTATACATTGTCAAGTAAAACACTTGAGTTGCTTACTAGTAAAATATGAAAAGAAGTATTGGTTGAATTAATTAATAGAGTTTTTCTTGAATTCTTTTCACACCTATCTTTTAAATCAACTGTAACAACTGGAAATCCTCCTAACATTTCTCCAATGATATAATTTACTTTCGATAAAAATATACCATCAGCACTGTTGATAAAAACTGATATTATATGAACGCTGTCTTTTACGTTGTGATATTCTTCAGTTAATTTAAAACAATCATTCGGAATTGAATGCGTAAAACTTTCAATATTAACAATTAAAACCAAAATAGTACAAAAATAACTACAAGACATTTTTAAGGTGCGTACATTTCTCATTAGCTGTAATGTAACTCGCGTTAAAAACTAGCGTTCAAAAGACTGTCCAGAACACGTGTAATATTGATTATTATATAGAACTAGCGAAAATACCTCACTCGCTGACGCTCGCTTGGTTTGTTTAAAAATTTGAAAAAAATTTTGAACAATTTTTAAACCATTTACCTACTATACTTAGAAAATTAATAATATACGGACAATTTCCAGAATATTTTTGAACAATTATTATTTTAATGTACGCCCAGTGCCTTATCAGCACGTCCACGTTGTGAGAGTCGGGCAACATTCTAATATTTATTTATTTAATGAGTATTTAATCATTTATTTAATTTTGGGCATTTATTGATTTATTTATTGTCGAGTACTTATTAGAATGGCTAACGCTGAAGGGCTATATAAAATAATGCTATATTAATAATCCTATATTCTGGAAACTTTTCTAAAATTGTTCAAAAATTGTTAAAAAAAAATGTTCGGAAATTTTTTTAATAATTGTTCAGCACGTGTCGGGAAAAAAGTGAGGAAATGTCACTTTAATATAGTAGAGGCTATTGGTTTTCAAAAGCAACATAACCTTAATTCTATATTGTTTACCTTTTCTCTTTGTTTAGTAAACGATTTACTTTGAAAATAATATATATTTACCGTTGTATAAGAATACTTTAGCTATTACTACGACTTCAAATCCATGTTACCATTTATTTTGCAAAATATCAACGTCACCGCGTCACTCTCGTTATGAAAATTGAAGTATATCACTTGGAATCGAAATCACTTTCGCCGAAGAACCTTAACGTTCGATCAAACAATATTTACAAGGTTATTTTCTCTTCGGCTTTATTCTCTCTGTCTATCTTACAGGGGTATCTACCTTCCCTATTGGTATATATACGCACGTCACCCGGCCAATCGAGATATTATCCAATGAAAAATTAAAACAAAACGTCGTTCCACCCTGTCAGCAGACAAGAGCGCAAATATTTGCGCGCTCCGTTGAATATTGCCTTGCATAATCATCGGGCGTACAAGCCGTTATATAGACGAGAGTGCGAGAGAGAGAGAGACGAGAAGAATTATTGGCAAGATATAAGATTTCCGATCTCTCAGAAGGAAACTTACGTAACCGACCCTCGGCCACGGTTTTAAAAGCATCATAAAGTGAGGGGACCGAATAAACAGTTTAACCGTGAATCGATCATTTTCTATCGTAACATGGATCTTCAGGTAACCCTTAACGACAAAATAACATTACAAAAATCTGACGAGATATTACCAAAAATAATCACATATATACAACAATACACTATCATTGTATCACGAAAATATTCATCGAATTTTCCTTTCCTTCGAAACAACAAAGACTCTTCAATTTCCTTCCAAGATTAGAGATCGCGGAATTCCAGCGACAGGTATAGGTATATCTATGCGTATTTTTATCGTCGACGCGCGCGAGTATAGCGCGCAGCCAGCGAAACAATGCTCGTTCGATACGCTATATATATATGGAATTGCAGTGTTCGGCGCGATTCGGAGAAAAAGGAGTTACGAAACGGTATATATGTATATACAACGTTCACTGATCGCTGGTTACATCGGGGATATATATATATACACGAACGGATTATACAAGGAAGAAGAGAGACGCGTCGCGCCGTGGGAGGTTCCGCGGTTCTATTCTCGTGTATATATACGGAGGTTACGCAGATCCGTTTGATTCCGAAACTTCGGTTAAAAGGGACCCTTGTTATGATGATGAATTATATAATAGTGTGAAGTGTGAAATGAAAAAAAGAAGAATGAATAATGGTAAAAAGAGAAATATGTGATGTATATATATATGTGAATGACCTACTTGTGGCTATATTTATTGATGTTTTACGGATAATTTCCAATTGACTGCAATATTCACGTCAGCGTGGTTTATATATAGACGAAAATAAAAATAAAAAATTGATCTTTATTTATAATTGGATAAAGATGTACCCAAGGTCGCTGAAAATAACACGAGGCGGTTGGGGCTTTTAAAATTAAATAAATAATCGTGAAACATATGTAGTAACCTGAATAATCATTCATTTGATATTTCAATAAATATAAATGTAAACTATAATGTATATATATACAACTTTTGAATGAACTAATCACAACAACGATTGTCATAACAACATATCAATCTTTTCAACTACATCACGGAACGAATATCCGCACACAACGCACCGAAACCGTTACTTTTGATATGCACGACGTATACACAATTACACATATATATACGACGACGCACATTTAATCTAGTTCAATAGCACGTGCGCAATTACACGAAACACAGTTTCGTAATTAGCTACACGTGTCAGTTTATGCATGAAGCGTGTGAGCGCGTACGTATATATACGCATATATATCCGACGCGTCTATATAGTATAGCTTCATAAAGTGCATTCTCCTCTCAGCAGACTGCAGCATGAGCGGGGCGTATAAAAATACAACCCTATTAATGGTATATTCACGTGAACCACTGGTTTCATTATACCACAGCCGTGGTTACATCGAATTCAAATTGAACTGGGAACGAGGAGAAGGGCAATGTGAAATCAGAGTTTGAAATCGAATAGTTACACTGTATAATGTCCAAGCTCTTGATGAGAATTGACCCATGATGAGGACATTATATATATAATGGGTATATATATTTTGTTTTGAATCGTTAAATTTTCAAATAGGGTTTGGTATATAATAGTTATATAGTAGATAGAAAATTTGAGTATATCGGTTGGGAAGATCGTGAATTACGCAAGTAGGTAGGTGAGAACTAGAAGTTTTAATTAACAGGTGACCTAACGCAAATGTGCTTATTATCTCTTCACGTTAGATGATTACACGAGCAATTCTGACATTAACGTACAATTATATATCCTAGAAATGAGAATAAGCGAAAGTAAGGTGTATACGTGTTATACATTAAATAAGTAAAACGCAATTAGTTATTTACTTTTAATTACTTATTCAAATTTAGAGATAAGATAATTCCACAAAATCTTATTACACGAGAGAATGAGATTTTCAAGTAACCCAAATAAGCATTATTATTCCTTACATTAAAAGATTAACATCCCGATGAATATGTAAAAAAACAACTCAAGCCCTCGTCTACTCCTCTCTCTCTCGCTTGATATTTATCCATATACATAGCCTTCTTCCCTAGGGCACACACACCTTACACCCTCGCATTATCTACGATCAGCTTAAACCACTGCGCGAAAATCTCGGATTACTCATCAGCGAGCAATCAAGCATTTTCCTTCCTTCTCTCTCTTTCTCTCTTCGGACAGCCACAACGTAGCCAAGCAAGTCTTATATATATATATATACACACTCACATAGCTATACGAGAAGATCGAGCGACCGGGCAACCTTTAAACTAAAAACTCTTATCTCGCCTCTCGCGATCGTTCTCTCCCTCTCTTCGTATATACGCCGAAATCTGCATTACCAAATTACGAAACGCGCGAGATAACCATCGTAGGCATAGTAATAGTAGTAGTATAAGTATATATATATATATATATATATATATATATATATATATATATACAAACACGC
>JAWWEQ010044341.1:0-17158 GCA_035583055.1 Torymus tubicola | reverse complement strand
TGACAATATTATTTTAATTTATAAATAGTTATTATCATTTAAAACTTTCAAAATTTAAGATTTAATTCAAAATATCGAGCCTTTTTAAAGATCAACCAATCAGAACACGGTTTAGTCAGCTTCACTTTTCTCGTATCTCTTTTTTAAGAAGGGATTCTTTTTTAATAAGGGATAATATACCTATGATAGATAACCAATGCACAAGAATATATGAGTTAAGAGGGTTGGTTCAAAGTCATGTAAAAGGCAAGTAGGGGAGACGGTAATCCGAATTTCATATTCGTATTTTTAAGTACTTTTTTTAATTAAAATGTTTCTGTAGATGATAAAACTTGTTTTATAAATATTTTTGAAACTATTTTCATCAATACATAGATGAACGTTTCCTAAATAAAAGCTGAAAAACTATTTTGCACATTTTTGAGATTCCACTCCAAAATAGCTATAGAAAAATAAAAACAAACAAAACATTTTTCCAGTAACTATTTCGAAGCATTGTGTTACAGAATTCATTTCTTAATAAAATCAATCTTTCTTTAAAAAAACTGCATTTCATACTTCTCTAAAACTGCATTTCATATATTCTCTGACAGAAATTAATTATTCAGTCAATTTGGATTTTACTTAATTACAATTTTTACGAAAATTAAAATATATAAAAGAAATTTTATTTGTAATTAAAATAGTATATTACGCACCTAGTGCGCAAAACAGGTGATTCACGTACGAGTTGGGTTTGTCGCCCGAGCGTAGCGAGGGTGAGAAAAATGACAAGTAAATGCACATAAATGAAGAAACATATAAATATATAAATAAATTTAGTAAAGTTGATTAACAAAACTATTACAATAAATATACGAAAACTTAATTATTTATAAAAAATAAACTATTACAATCAATAAAAAAAAAATCATACAGAATTTATAATGCTTGTTTCCATATCATTTTTTATGACAAATTTAACCGATCGATTATTCAGATTGAAAGAAAAATTCTTATTTTGCAATAGGGAATTGAGACATTAGCATGGTTTTATTTATACTCGTAGCATCCTTTGTTTTGATTAGGCTTAGCCCGAGCGCCCACAATTCCATGAAATACATATGGGTTCGTTTACTTATTTTGAGAAATGTTTAAGCAAAGGGTTCGAAGCGTGCTCAAAGAAAGTGTTTTGTATAGTTTGTTATGCTTGCTTACCGTGTGCAAATCAATATGTTTATATACAGGGTGTCCCAAAAGTATGGACACACCTTAATATCTCAGGAAATAAGGCCGCTAGAAAAAACTTTAAATACAAAAGTTTTGGGAAATCAAAATAGCGATCTGATGGTCACCTTGAATTTGATCTTGAGCTTCAAGGTCATTTGATGATCAATGTGATTTTTTAAATAGGAACCCCTATTTTTCACACCAGATTCTGAAAGAGCGGGAAATTTTACGTCCAAAAAGATAGTTTTTAATTTTTAAGAATGACCTTCAGAAGATGTAAAAAATAGGGGTTCCTATTTTAAAAAATTACGTTGACCTTCAAAATGACCTTGCTCAAGGTCAAATTCAAGGTCACCATCAGATCACTGTTTTAATTTCCCAAAACTTTTGTATTTAAAGTTTTTTACAGCACCCTTATTTTTCGAAATATGTGTGTGTTCATACTTTTGGGACACTCTGTATATTTAGACGGAGCATGCGTAAAGCAGGTGCTTTTCGCACGTTCCGATCTGAGTGTGTAAATCTATTGCTTTGCGCACTGAAAACAAGCATGAGAAGCAGTGTTTTGCGCACGCTGTGTTAAAAAATAATTTAATCTCATGTTTTATTTTGCTCATCTTTTCTGATATTTATCAGAAGTTTTTCATTATACGTGCTTTTTCTAAAGATATTTACATACCAATTTGCTACTTTTGATAAAGCTACATTCGTGCGTACGTGAGCGTGTGTAGTTATATTTAGAATGTCTCAAAAACGTAGTGATCGGTTTTGATCAATTGAAAATATTTTCTTTATTTTTGATAATACTTTAAATGTGTATCATCTTTTTTTTCGGTCAATATACTTTTAAATTTTATGAAATGTATCTAACAATGTTTACATTTATCTACACTTTCTATTTTTTTTTTAATTTTATAGATCATCATAATTTTTTTGTTTCAATAACAAATTATATGTGTGAGACTATTATAAAAAATTATATTGCAAAAGAAATACATCTCATCGTGAAAATTAAAAAGCAGAATTTTTAAGTTTAATAGCATTCTTCATCAAGTTTTATATTTTTAGAATCAATAATACAGTAGGTTTGAGAAAGCTATCCATCAATAAACTGCACAACAATGTATATCTAAATTCTAACATTTGGTATTGAAAGTTTTATTCAGCTAACTGACTTATATAATTAAATTCAGCAAAATGATAAGCCGTTCTCTCCAACTTAATAATATATGAATGTAATTTTGCAATTCAATACTACAGAAAGTTACAAAACGATGCTTAAGTCAATGCACCGTAATCTTTACTATTTTTATACAGAGCAGCCACGGCAATATCTTATAGGTGAATAATCCAAAATAGATAGAAAGAATCGAATCACCTATAAGTCCAAAAACATCAACCGCACATTTCCCACATATCAGTTTGACGCGGGATACCCCACGTAGCCTTTACACATAACATCCATGTATAGAGTAAAAGTAGGTCTGCCGCGAGTAAAGTTGCAAATGCGAGGAGCTCGCACGACTCGTTCTTGAGCAACGCCGAGCATCCGTAAACGGATCGTCGACGAGGCAGCGGCAGCATTCGAACGCGCGGGCAAGTCGCACGCATGCGTTGCGAAACATACACGAGGCCGGATATCACATTTTACGTTTAGAAGATGCGCCCGAGAGATAGAGATAGTCACAGCGGACGCCGAACACAAAAGAGATAGCGATGCAGCGCGTGCAGCTGTGATGAACTTTGCATGACGAGTTCGCGCCGAGAGGCGAGCGACTATGGACAAAAAAATAATGTGATAGTGGGAATGTAATATTGTGGGAGAGATAAGGAGAAAGAGAGAGAGAGAAGGAAACAGAGGTGATGGGCGTCAATGTTTTGACGCGCGCGAGATATGATTGATTGTCTTTGAAAATACGTGCTTGGATTTTCAGAGTACGTCGTTATAATGTGAAGCTTTATGCAGTAGATTACGTAGAAAAAGTGTCGTCAATCATATTTGAGTAGCTTTTTACTAACGTTGCGCAACTTCGTTTATTTATTAGTTATGAATTTTATCGTAGCTTTCGTTGAACGAGAAAAACAAATTATAAAATATAATTATACTCAAAAAATGTACTTTAGACTCTGTATAACCTTATTGCATCTGAAAACATAATAACAAATTAAAATAATATATTTAAAATAATTTAATAAACTAATATTGTATATGAATACTAAAAACTAAATCATCATTGTATGATATAGTTACTGATGACAATAATAAATTACGACATCGTATGACTTTTTTGAGAATTGTTAGCAAAAATTCATTTACCGTTCTAGACAAATAAAAAGATCAATTTGGAATTGGATAGCAACTTCGTCACCTCATGTATACGTTTTAGATAGATTAACTTTAATAAATACAACAACTAATGTATAGCAAAACAATAAACCCAATAATGATTAGGACGATTAATTATATTAACAAATCTAAAACAGGTTCCAAGCATACTTGCAGCAATACATAAAGAAGTCCGGTGCACCAACTGTAATTCGCTAACCTTTGCGGAAGAAAAAATTTATGGTAGCATAAAATTACTACAATAAAGTGTACTTCTTTAGTGCTCATTATACAGTGGCTCGCTTACTTACTAGCCAGTGGTAACGGTACTACTTTATAGAGTGCGCTACCAACTGCACTCAAGGTTTTTGCCTTAGGAGCAAAGTCTTTGAGGCATGAAACAATACCGCGCCGATCGCATAAGCACTCATCAGCAGGAATTTAAATTTCACGGTGCTTGTAAAACTCCAGTTCATTGTTACTGCATCCTTCGTTGGTACAGGAAAACTCTTCTCGTATAAAATTATTTTTCACGTGTAAAAAAAGTACATTAAAAAAAGAATGTATGTTATTAATATCTACTTCGGTGTATAACTTTATCTTCCTGTATGGATTTTTTCTATTTTTATATATTTTGTTTTATTTAATAATTATTAAGTATTTAATTAAAAATACTAAACTATTGAAAAACTTTACTACTATTTCAACCTTTAATTTTAATCTAACATAACAGGCACAGTTAAATCAGTTTTTAAATTTACAATTTACAAATATTAAAGCTGAGTCTAAAAATTAGCAATTCTTCAGGAGGAATTGTTACGTGCATAATTTCAGTATTATGCTAAAGTCTATTTGCTAACTTGACGGTAACATTCTAAGTGAGTTTGTCGAGTTTATAATTTAGATGAAATTCAATGTTCTAGCATTACCATTTTGAATATTCGGAATCGTAATTTTAGGAAAGCAAACTAAGTTTCAATTTGGATGTTTATTAGTTTCGTTTAAATTTATGGATCCCATGTAATAAATTAAATTTGGTATAAAACTTTTGAATAAATTTTGTATATAAAAAAATGAATAATTTTTGGTCTGCTTAAATATTCAAAATTAATTACAAGCTTTCAACAAACCTTGTACCTCACGTTCGCAATTAATTTTATTAATATATTGTATATTAAACGTTCCA
Source organism: Torymus tubicola (assembly GCA_035583055.1). Classification (NCBI taxonomy): domain Eukaryota; kingdom Metazoa; phylum Arthropoda; class Insecta; order Hymenoptera; family Torymidae; genus Torymus; species Torymus tubicola. The sequence goes on along the minus strand of JAWWEQ010044341.1, from coordinate 12,437 downwards.
TTAACCGCGTCCCATTTTTATATATACACACACGCACAGATGCACACACACACATTATATGCACATATTAATAGTCAAATCGAAAAAATCACACGATGTCGCTCGTACAAAGTGAAAGCGTACACAAGTCACCAAATCGAGCAGCGATCTGCGCGCGCGCAATTATTCAAAACGGGCATGAGGAATCGAGAATGAAACGAAGAAACGAGCGGAAGCCACGCTCACGCGATCTGCAAGGTAAACAAAAATCCCGACGCATTAATCGGGTCAGGGTTTCCCACGCGTATACACGTTCGCTCATCGGAAATCTGGGAGATTCCTCTCGCTCTCTATCTCCTGCTTCGCATACTTCCCTCACACCCAAGCGACTCATTTGCAATTGTAATGTCTTATATAGGTATACAGCGAGCTCCACCGAAGCATACCTCGATTCGGGCCGCGCACTCAAGCGCGACTGCCAGTCTTTTTTTCGGCACAGGCGAAATTTTCAGCACATGTATATATACACAGGGCATCGAACTCGCGCGATGCGCAAGACGTAAACATGTTTTGGCTGCTGGGAGATGAGTCCCTGAAAGCGCGCTGAAGTGATGCACAATGAGAACCGACAGCTACGACGGGAGCGAAATAATTGCAGAGCGATTTACATCAGCAATCTGGAGCATTTTTTCTTATTTTTATTATGGCGACGTTAAATGAATGATGTGTCTAGAATAAGTATTAATTTTTTTACACGTAACATGGTTTAGCTTTTGAAATTTCATAAGCGTGTTAGATTATTCTACTCCCTTCGTAGAAGTTTACTGTCGCCACCTGGATGAGGTATTCAATTAAAAGTTTTAACACAGTAGTGCATAAACATTTTAAATAATAATAGAGTTGGACTGCCGTAAATGATTATATACTGTTCAGATAAAAAATAAGCTTTTTTCACAATTTTTGTATGTCCAGTTATGTATATACGTCATTTTTCACGGGTTATTAACAATTGAAAATAGCGTAAGAAAATAATACAATAAATATAATATCGTTTAAAAATGAAAATTTTGTATTATCTTCTATAAGTAGTTGATGGAAACGGCTATTGGCTTTAAATAATCTGATTAAACTTCAATTTGCACATAAAAGGATTTTTCCTATCATCGTGTGCAAAGTTCGATTTTACACACGCATTTACCTACGCAAACTGCCACTTTTCTACACGCTCGTCTCAGCACGTGGAACAGTGGTGGATTGCGCGCGAGGTGCGTATGTTCAGTCTCGAACTTTGCGCAACTCAATAGGAAAAATAGTACTTGACTTTTCATAAAATGAAATTTTCATGAAAAAAATATTTAAAATACAACTTATTCTGCTATTTAAATTGTACAAACGTACATTAAATCGCAATATTCTTGGTGACATTGAAAATATTATACATATATATAAATACCGTAATTTCACATGCCGAGTGATTTAAATTTTAATATTACAGTATATAATAATATACTGAACATATCAAAATGTAATATTACTTACTTAATTATTATAATATATAATCGTTGAAGCTGTTCATTACATTCGATCGCGGCTAAATTAGACACCTTCGATGTAATATAAATTTCCCATCAACTTTTAATAACGATGAACCAATAATGTTATAAAATCATTGATAATTCACGGCTCGGTGGCCAATACGACAAGGGCAAATAATTAACGAAAATCGATGACGACGTCCAATTACGTTAATTAAACACAAAATCGAAAGGAGAGAAAGGCGGATCGATCGCTCGCAAATTCCCACTTATGAAATTACACCGTGGGCCTGCTGGGATTTACCTGCGAGCCAAAGCAATCGCGCGACGAGACTCGATTTGTACGCGGCAAATTGCACCGCGTGTTCGCGCCATTGGCACGGCAAGCCGCAGTTATAACGTTATATTCGCTTCTCGCGAATAAATACCTAATCTTTTGGGCGCGATGATATATAGGTACTCGAGAGAAGAGCTCACATTTATATATACGAAGCGATTCTTACGCTCTTCTGTCCAGGAATACCCTTGTATTATTCGGAATATACCGCAATTAGGCCGAGTGCTCGCCGAAAATTTAATACGCGGAACAAGGGAGGATGAAAAAGGGGTATTAGGCTGATTACGCGGTACAATTGAATTACAAATGAGAAATTAAATAAGATGTATTGCAATGAAGAGAGAGTTTAACACGTTCATATCTTGGCTTATATTATTCAATTAAGGCACCATGATCAAATCAGCTTTTTCAAAATTCGAATAACAACAATGGTTTTTTTGAAATTCTTATAAGAACTATATATTCCTTAGTACGCATTATTTTCGATATAATTATGCGAAATATCACTCTTTTTAAACGTAACAGACTAGAATGAATGTATAAAAACCTTTGAAAAGTATGTTAAATAATTAGTTATCAGAAAGTTATCTAAGATAATTATCTTATTATGTAAATACAAACAACTACAAAATTTAATAAACTTACTTTGTTTACAATACTTCTTTGCGTATATCATGATTTTCATTAACTATGATTCAATTTTATTTATATATATATATATATATATATGTGTGTCGGTGTGTATATGTATTAATAAGACAAATACATAAATGATTATTTTTCATTTACAACTGATAGTAAATTTTATTAGAAATTAAACATCAAACGCTGAGCGTTCCCAATAAGCATTGAAATTTAAATCATATTTAATTATTCTAAAACTTACAGTAAACCACTTTAATGGCTCATTTGATGAAAGCCTACTAAAACAGTTGCTCTATTATGAGCCACCATATATCAAAGCAGTACCTCCGCACTGAATAATCGTTATATTCTCACGAGCAAGAAAGGAATGTACACCGCAGCCACGTGAAATCCTCACGCACCACCAACGAAATTACAGTAATAACTGATATAAACTTATTTCGGTAGAAAAGTAACAGTATTCCTCTTAAAATTTTAGTTTCAATCTATAGCTGCGCATAAAACAACGGACGTGGGCCAATTAAAAAAAACTATATAGAAAGAGAAGGAGAGAGGAAGAAAGTATATGAAATGCATTGAAACATATATAGGGTGGGTGGGAAACAGGAATTTCCGCAACGCAGCGCGATCTCTCACGATTTACTGCGCGGGCGATTCTCCCGCAGTGCCGCCGGCGGCGGCAGCGGCTGTAGCACGGACCCCATACAGATAATTAGGGAGTCTGCGCGTGCTCGGGGTTCACGTTACTCGCGAACGAGCGCGCCACATAAAACACGAAAACGCGAGCGTTACTGCTACCGCCGTTGCTGCTGCTGCAGCCATATACGCCCGCTATACTGTGCGGCGTCTGCTTGAGCGAGGTAAATCGCAGCCTACCGGAGCATTTAAGGCACTAAAGGATGCAAGTTGCGTTATTCTCTACGTGCCTACGTACGTACATTGTCGACTAAAATTTGTGAAAGTGATTGTCATAGTTTTGTCCTGAGTTTTGAAATTCGAAGAACGTATACGTTCTACTGTGGGAATAGTATACGTTATATGTCTTGGCAGTTTAAATATCTGATCGTGTTGTTTAATATTAAAATAATATTACATATAGCATCGTTGGAGAATATTTTTGTAACAGTTGTAAATTAATTAAAGAAATCTTATCAGTACACTTTTTATATTTCTAAGGCAATGCATTCTAATTATCATTAAAGCTAACTTTTAACTGTTACTCTTCAATAAATAGATCGATAATTAAATTAGTCAAAACATTGTTCTAATCAGAGAACATATGATGAAAATTACAGTATATGTGTAAAATTTACTTGAATAATAATTATCCTGATATTACAAATTTTTTCCCGATTTGAAGTTTATCTTAATTAGAAATCTGTAATTTAAATTGCAAATTTAAGCTTGCTCTGATCGAAATTCATTAAGCAGAAAGTATATAAATTACATCTATTCTAGATCTTTTATAAACCAATAACAAAATGGGAGCAGATTTAATAGTATAATCTTGTCAAATCGGTTTATCATAAACTGGTTTAATTAGACAGATATCCAAATTCAATAATAGTATACAGATGAATGAATTTATCTAATCAACATCGATGAGATCCATTGCAATACTATGTAACAGTTACCGTATGAATAATGTATAAATATATGAATGAATATATTTAATATAACAATAATTCCATAAACTTGAATATTTACTTTATTTCATTTTACCATCAATTAAGATGCTTGGTAATATATTCTTCAGATTTTTCTCAGTGAAAAGGCGAGTAATGCTACAGAAAGGTAAATTATACGCTATTTCTTTACTATATGTATACTTATAAAATAGGGAAATTAATTTTCACTGAAATATTAATGCAACTATCGTATGCAAATAGTGCGTACTCACTCATTTGTAAAAATGACTGATTTTATCTTAATAAAACATTAAAGAAGATCATACTAGAATTTGTTAAATAACGCATGGTATACTCTATAGCTCTATGATACATAAAAAATAAAAATAGATAAAACAGCAATATATGAATTTTTGTAGCTTTCATTTGCCCCACAATTATGTAGACTACCTTGACTTTCACAAATTACCAGCTCAAAAAAAAGAGACTTTAACGATCATCGTCGTTGTGACCCGCGATGTCTGAGCACCTCCAAAATTACCCAAAAAGTATAAGTACCACTTGTGAAGAAAAAGAGAGTCGAAAAATTTCCAACTGCGCGACTCGAGTTTTCTTCACAAGACTGTACTTACCTACGCGCTCGTTTCGCACGCGGCCGTTGGGAAATTATAAAGTACATAAAGCAGGTGCGCCCCCGCTGCTTGCCTCGTTCGTTTACAGGAAGGTAGACGCGAATGTTCGTCGCGACGCGGAAGCTGAGGCAGTGTGTAACATTGCGGATTTGCCGCATACGTACATATACGTATGCTTACGTGCTCGTAGGAAAGAAGTATAGTTATTTTTTCAAAGCGTGCGAATTAATTCTATAAAATATTGCATTGGGATTATATGGAAGTGAATCATAAATATCTGGACTGTTCCTTTCTAGAAATATCTACGACTGGCTACCGGAGCTCCGCTATAAATAAAAGCAAGTTGAAAAATAAATTTGATCAATGAAAAGGATTCGGTAGAGCAAAGTTATTTGTCTTGTCGAAAGATCAATATGATATTTTGCTGGTCTGTTCTACAACACTATAGTAAATTATCTAAAACTCTTATTTTTATATAAATATAAGAAGTAATTAAATTAATTACTGTTATATAACAAGAAATAACAATGATCTAGAATGCGAAACATTGATATATATTCATTGAATTGTGATTTTATCATAGTATTTATCTTGAGGCATAATATTTATCCTCATCTGCACGATGCAAACACTCGTTTGTACGGTTTCCAAGTAAAGTAAAAAGTGAAATTCCGCAAATATTTTTACCACGTTTGTAGCGCACTCTGCTATTCAGCCCTCGTATCCGCTCCACACACTTTATTCCCGCGCCGCTGCCGCATCTACTCGACGCGCAAAATCTACATAGCCCTCATGCAAATTTAACATTGTTCTGCACGAGCCCACATAAATTTAACATGGAGCGCGGAGCGTGCGTTCTCGCATCTCTCGATGCGACTCGCTGCCTCGACGAGATAGCGAAGCGCACGCGCGCGCGCGCGGGCACACCGCAGTAGATTAGCGCTGGGTACGGCAAGACCGAGTATAATAGCGTCGTTCTTGTCGTACGCGTCCATATACACATATACATACACACACACGTGCACAAGTTCGAGGTTGCAGGCCATCTAATGACGCGATAATTATTCTACTTGCGCCGTGTGGCATTGACCATTACGTATGTACCGTTCTGTTTTTTTTCTTGAGTATACGTCATCGATTGACCGAAATTATCGCGACTTACGCTACGAGCTGTTATGATTTAACGAAACTAGTGTTGTGAGATTAAACGGCTTGTTATTCCGCACACTCGAGGAACGAAGAATTATTTTCAGTTTTAGTAGCGGTGTAAAGGAGGTAACAGTAGGTATAGTTAAAATAGAGTGTAATAAACTTTACTTTCTTCTGGTCCAGGGTATACTCAGTATCATACGGTAAATAATATATTTTTCAGCTACTCTTTTTTAAAACTCCAAAAGTTTTGATAATAGTTATTTTATAATGTTATGCTTTTTTGGAATTTGATCTAAAATCATATATATGTATTAGATTCTCTTACGGGCAAAAAATTATTTAATATTTTGAAGTCATTGGCACGTATCTTCCATAAACTTAATTTACTGATTCATTTAATTAATTTTTAATGCCAATATTTATAATTCAAGACTTTATTTTGTTCAGGGAGAGACGATGTTAAATTGTTTGTGACTTTATATTTTTACCCTTTTTATTGTTTATCATTATTACTATACGGGTTGATATTTTATAAAAAAAAAGATTTAATAAATGTTCGTTACAATGTCGATAATCGAATACAATTTCCATCTCTAAGTAAATATTAAAATGGACAAAACGGAAAATAATTTCTTATTTAATTTCAACGTGGAAAATTTAACTATTAACTACATTCTTGGAACATAAGTAATGGAAAGAAGAAATTTTTTCATACAAATCATATGTGTAGAGTATAGAATTTAAAATACTTTTTAGAACATTTATTCATTTGTGATACAATAAAAACAAATCAACTCGAGGCATAATATTGACTGGTATTTTTCGTAAATAATAGAAAAATAAATCTAATTTTCACGCACGGCTGTTTAATTTGGTTTTTGTACACAATAAGCATAGGGTAGTGGTCTCGGTTTGTGTGCCTCTTCCTGTTAGTGTGTCTTTTTAGAGAAATTTGACATAAATTAAATATTCTAACCTTAAAAATTATGATAGACTATTAGTAAAAGCAACAAAATGTTGATTTATACCACAAAAAACACTGTTTGATAACTTATTTTTTAAATACAGACAGTTAAAAACACAGTAATACCGACATTTCGTCCGCTTAAAGGCCCACTAACCTGGCATTCTACACTATACAGTAACATATTTTTCGTCATAGCAGACGTAAAGTAGCCTAAAAGGATTGCGTTTTCCACTTTACACCTACTAAGCGTAAAGTCTACTTTCCACCCGCAAAACGCAATGCTTTTAGGCTACTTTACGTCTACTATGACAAAGAATGTTTTTTGTTCGGTGTAAAACGTTACACCCTCGATTCGAAAAATACTATATTTTTCTCATATAGTTTTAATTAAAAAAAGTAACTACACTTTTTCAATAACCATTTTGATTTTTTATCAATCGAATGATTTTTTTTACCGCATTTGTATTCAAACAAACTCACAACAGAATTTAAAAATATTTTGTTATTTTTCAAAACTTTTTATAAATATGACTAAAAAATATTCGATACAAGCAATTAAAAATAAAATAATAATAAGAGAACTAGATTCTCTTCCATCTATTAGAATGTTGATTAAAAAGTCAAACAATTACGCAAGAACTGCAACAAAAAATGCATAAACATTTTGTGATCAAAATGCACGTCATCTGTATGCACTCTTTAGCATACAATTTTTTCCGATTCTTTCGGTAGAAACATATTAACCAAAGTAAAATAAAAAAAAATCATGCTTTTTACTATAAAAATATGATAATTAAAATGTAGCGAAGTAAAAGCTCTCAATAACACATACTCAATTGTAAATAACTTTAACTATAAATGATTATATTAACATAAAAAATAGAGAATGGAATTATAAAACGTGTTTTAAAACACGTATATTTTAATATTTAAGGATCTTGTTGGATGAAGAAAACAAAAAAATCTTCTATATATAGAACTTCATAAATAGTGCGTTATAACAGTAAAAAATAAATTAAAAAAAAATATATAAAATTTGTTTACCGTTAGTACTGGACATTCTAGAGGAACAATTCATTCATGTAATAATATTCGATATCATTTCTCTTATATAAACTGCCTTCATTCAGTTTTGACTGCTTGGAAAATTTTGAGTTTTTCGAAACCTTCTCTAGTTTAAGAAAACATTCAATGGTTATAAGAAAATATCGCAACTCATTAAACTCAAAATACATCTAATAAACTTATTTTATCGAGCATAAAGTCGTGTAAATTTCAAAATAATAACCATACCCTATTTTAAAACAATTGTATCCCAAGATGCAGACCTAATTTTCATTTTATTAGATCTAATTTGGTAGAGGGATGGTAAATATTGAAATAAGTAAAGTTAATGAATATAACTATCTTAATATAGAATTTCCATGTTGCATTATACAGAAATATTATTTTACTTATTTGGCAACGAAAAAAAAACATCTTCCAAGACTTTAGTATCTATTGCCAGAAATTTGAAATTAATCCTTGTGTAAGGCAATTAGTATGATATTTAATATAAAGGTTGATGAATGAAGTTGCTTCATAGTAAATATGTATTTTGAAGGCATCGTCGTTTGTCGTAAAAATATCATCAAAATAATAGAAGACGAGCTTCCCCCCCCCCCCCCCCGTGTTACCCTGAAATTCCATCTAAGCAATCCCTTACGACAAGGCAGAATAATCGCCGCGTCACCTGAAGACAGGTATAGCTAGGCACTATTTTCTAATAATATAACGGAAGATTGACGGTCGACGAAAGTCTCCTTTCTGATCAATGTCTTCGCTGGGAGAGCCTTTATATTATGGCAATTGCCGACCACCATCGCCGTCGCCATCACCGCGGAAAGAAAAGCGAATTACCGTCGCGCACTTTATCTCTCCGAAGATTAAAATAGCATCTTCGATCACGAGCGGCTCCATAACTCGCACAAATTGCGCTCCCTATAGCTCACGCTATATCGACTTCGTTATATATATATAGATATTCGTAGCATCGCGCGAAATCGAATATTGAAAATACTCTGAATAACTAAATTATAAAATTTTATTAATTCAATTTAAAACAATTATTTAAAACAAATTGGGATTCTATTATCACCTGTATCCACATACTCAAAGGAATCGTAATTCAACTAATTGACCACACAAAGTAGTATTATTTTTACATTGACAAACAAAGTGATAATCCCCAATATTTGACAGAAAAATCTAAATTGACGTATATATACCATATTTCACTATCGCACGCTTATATACCGCACGTCTAAATCTTCAATCAGGCAATTAATTACAGGATCAGCCGTTACGCTGCCGCTGTACATAAACGAAACGTCGTTATGTATAGGAAACCAGGGAATTGCCAGCCTTCGACCTCTCTTACACGCAAGCGAATTTCCGTCGATAAGGTTACGCGCGCGTGCTTGCAATAACAGCATAGGGCGAAGTCGGTATAACTAAGCTCGCACCTTATAAACCGCTAACAGGTGCGCTAAGACTAATTCGACGCCGGTGCAGACTAATTCGTTCCGGCGACGTATGACGCTGAATACGTAAGCGCAATCCCGCGCGCTCGAGTTCACGGAATGCCAAGTCTGCGAGCACATTCTGTGTGTATATACCTATATGCGCTGTGCTGCAATATTTACTTTTATGCGCTACGGAGTCGCGTACCCGCACGTCGAGCTGTCTTGCCAGTGCACTAGCGCAGCTGGCAGTGTGTCTGAAACAAAAGCACAATTTCGAAGAAGTTGTGTGATTCTTGTGTCTGAGGTGTATTGGACTGGTATATACCGTCAAGAGAATGATGTATTTCGTAGGAAAAGCTCGTTTTTATATATTATTGCTGTTCTGATCGTGTTATGCGATTATAGAGAAAGAGAGATGTCTAACTGTAGGTGTCTTCGTCATAAAAAATTCAATGACTTTCGAATTTGACAGTTCCTTCACTTAAATCCGTCACTCTATATAGTAATAATTCTTTCTGTTTTTCCTTCGATCATTCTTTGGTTTTAAAAGACAATAATAATAAACATTTTTTATAATATAAAAATGAAATATTTTCAAAATGTTGCATCTACAATATAGCTTATATTTCATTAAAATAAGACACGACGCTGTTATTCGACGAAAAATAAACATTTTAGCTCCAGAAGAGATTACTATAAAAGCACCATAAATTTAGATAGACGAGCTTGTATCTTGTATAATAAAAACTGCATTTATCAAGTTAATTTTCAAGGAAATGCAGCAGCTCCGCAACATCCATTACAGCACACAATAAATAATGTTAGACGTCAAGGAAGAGAAGATTGGATAATCAGCTTTACATAAACGCAAGTACTTGCATACAAACTCTCGCGCGATGAAATAACGCAACGACGCGAAAAAGAAAAAGATAACTCAAAGCGTAAAACAATTGCATAAAATCGCTGGCGCACATACAATATACACACGGCGTCGTATATACGTCGCGAGGGGGACAATCGAACGGGGAATTACGACACTGAGTACGATTCCACAGTGTTTGTTTTCAAGCGTGAATTTCGTATTATCGAGGTGTACGATTCGGTCTGTACGTATATACATATGAGGGGAGTCCGTTTTCATGCGCCAGTCATAACCGCTTACGTACGCTACGTCACGGAATTCACATTCGGCCGACCGGATGGAAATTCGTATATATAATACGAGCGCGTGTACGGCCATTGAGCGAAAACAGAGGACGAACGAACGGAGCAGAAAGGAGAGAGAGAGAGAGAGTGTGAGGGAGGGAAAAAGCGATGTATCGAGCGTGTCAAGGCGATATGGATACCGTTACGCCAGGTGGCGACGATCCGTAGAGCGAATCAAAGTGTCGGCTCGAGTTATTTTGCCTGGTTTGCCCACACGGTGAGGTGAATCTCGTGTTTTATTCGTTAGAAGAGTTGGAGATCGAGGTTAGATGGAATGGTTTTACACCGTTGACATATTTCTTACAATGTTCTTGTGTGTATACATATAGATATGGTCTAATAATTGTGTAGTAAATGTATATTTTCGATTTACGAAGGCCATGTTTATGTATTTCTGTACTTTTATTACAGTTAAAGATAAACTCTTTTAAAAATTGTTCAGGTTTTAATAGCCAAGCAAAAAGAGTATATTTTATTGAACTATTTATGATCTTTAAAAGCACAATTTGCTCACCAGCATACCGATCCTATTATTTTCTACCTACATTAAATAGTTTGGATGCGTAAAAGTTTCCAAGGTTAGACTCATCAAATTACAGGTTTAAAGCTATGCTGTGTAAGTATCGGTTATGTTTAAAAGATCAGCACATGCGGGTAGTGTATTATAGAGAACAATGGACTTTAAAGCAAATTATGTTCATAGAGACGGCAAACTATAAACGCGTGCATAATAAGGTTTTGAATATAGAATTGGCAATTTCAGATATATAATTATTATATTGATGTTACAAGTAATTTAATGTGTAAATAAAGAAAATTTTGTTAAACAAACACAGGGGAATGTTAACGAATGTAGACACCTGTATGGGGTGTCCTATCCGGCAGTAACTTTTTTAATGACTTTAAGTGAATATTAACACATATAATGAAAAAATTAGTTTTTATGATTCTTAATATAAATATTTCAGTTTTTCATCTTCATCTTTTCTGTGTTCTAATGTCCATCATTACACGTAAATATATCTTTAGATTCAGTTTAATTTTCATGATTTTGAGAAAATAGAATTTTTAGTCTCGCTCCGGTGTTTAAAACAAGACAAATAAGATTAAATGACATATTTTTTACCATAGTTACTCAACCAATTAGTGATCATGTTTCAAAAATTGACTGTCACTTATATGATTATTCCGAGAATAAGGAAAAATTTTAATGTAGTTATGTGGGTTTTTTCAGTCTCAATGGCACTTATATTTTCCAGTAACTTTTTATTCATATTTTTTAACTGTTAGTAATCTAAATTCTTCACAAGTGTGCGTAAGATTTGCGAGATACTAATGTAATTACTTTTTGAATCTTGAATTGTACCGTTTTCCCGAAATATTGAATAAAAAAAATTGCCTTTCCAGAAAAATGCAGTTATATTGTTTTTCCTGGTACTCATTCGAGAGAAGCAGTCACATAAAATCACATGCAATCGACTTTCAAAAATTTTTTACTTATGTGGTTATGCCGGGAAGCCACAGATTTCGATTCTGTAGTGTTTGTTCCAAATTTAATACTCTAACCTTTAGCAATTTTTCTTGATTAAAGATATATGAGCATATCCCCAAAACTTTTACATCTATTTGAAACTGATGAAATGGCTTATTTATGCAGGCATTTTAGCCACAAATAATTATAATTCTGCAAAAAATGTGGCACTTCTTATGTGGACACAATAACGTTTAGAATATGGGTCACCGTATTTTTCAAAATTTGAAATTATGACAAAGTTACCCTGGTGGAAATCCAAAACATTTTTTACCCAATAACTGACAATTTATTTTAGACTTGGCCATAAAATAGGCACTT
>JAWWEQ010044330.1:0-17166 GCA_035583055.1 Torymus tubicola | reverse complement strand
AATAATAATAATAATAATAATAATAATAATAATAATAATAATAATAATAATAATAATAATAATAATAATAATAATAAGCAAAGCTCGCAAAGACCCGCTCGACTCCTCTCAAGAAAGTATTCCCGAAGAATTAAGCATCCGGCATGAAGGACTTTTTGTGCTCTCTATATAGCCATACATATTTCGACTTCTAAGACAACGCCAGGAGACGTCTCAACAACGACTTGCCAGGCGGTCCTCGTGAGAAGTCAGGGCGCGTGCGCAAAGGAGCGCCGATCGATACGGCGTCGATTTTTGAAGCGCGCGCGGAGCTGACGACATGAAAGCGAAAGCGAGAGAGAGCAGAAAAGTGGGGACTAGAGGTGCCGGCGAGAGCGCCACGATAGCGACTGCCCCGGTTCCCAAATTTACGTAAAAAAAGAGACACACTCGGTACCGAGCCCTCGATTAGGTAGGCTGTAGAAATTTCGAATCGTCTTGTATCGAAGTTTAAGCCTTCTCGAATTGTTAATAGTGATTTCATTAATAGCTTAGAAAGCAGTGTAAGTGCGAGTCGAACTTCGCGGCGTTACAATATATTCGTGTCTAGTGCTGCACTAGCAGCTGGCGCTCAACGGAATCGAATAAAGCATTTAAAGTGTTAATATTTAACTTCAGTGCTTTGTGTAACAAACTTTATTTCACTCGCCCTTTCCCAAATCGCATCCCTCCCGAATATCCCCTCTCACCTCTTCCACAGTAACCAAAACGTTGTTTCAACCTGTAGATCATCTTCATATATGATATTTGCCTTGATTATGGTCAAGGCAAAAAGAGAGATCATTTAGAAGAGTGTGTAACCGTCAATACGCATAATGGAGCCATAATCAACTGCGGAATCAAACCAAGTCTCAGTGACAGCTATAATGCGATAAAAGGAGTGGCCAGACAGAAAGTGATCAATCATACCTATGAGTGATTAATATTAATATTAAGTTCTTCTTCAGTCGTGATGAGTGTTGCATGATCTTCTTTCTTCTTTTTAATATAAATTTTGCCGCTACGTACAAAGAACGACCTTGGCTAGTTGAAGAAGGTGAGTGCAGAGTTGTACTGAGTGCATTTTTCCCATCTTAATTTTTGCTCTCATTAGTGACTGGGCTAATCCATAGGACGAGAGACTCACAATGAGTGGCGACAATCTAGGTTTGTCAGTGCTGGTAGAAGGCTGGTGCTCAAGCACCGGGGGACGATCCTCTTCAGTAGATAGTGAAGATACATTAGATGCAGTCTGTCGTAAGGTAGATTTACGAGGCATTCTACGCACATTCACAATATCCCGGTCCAAGATCTTAGGGTCAAGGACCTTGAGGGTAGCATAAACGACACTTCTGAGAGAGAATGTTTCGTTGATAGAGATCCGAGTGATTACAAGTTCATTTGAGTTGCTGTATTGAAAACTACTAAGATTTTTAAAACCGAGCTCGAGTTTCTCCAGGCGACTGACTTCAGCATCACTGAGAGCAGTGGAGGAAGAGGTCTTGATGGCATCGCTTACTAGGCAACGAAGATCATCTTGTTCTGTTCTAATTTGAGAGACATACTCTTCCACAGCCGACAGTCGGTTAGCTAGGTGCGGTAGCTCATCTAGAGATGACAATCTTTCTTTCATATTGTCCATTCTAGTGGACATCTCTTCTAGTCTTGTGCTAACTTCATTAATGCGTGTATCCATGGAAGTACTTAATTTGTTGAGACTGGCATCCAATGTATCCAATTTGCTGAGTTTAGAGATGCCAGCCCAAGCCCCTCCTGTAGGGAGTGATATGCTCATCCCTCCTAGCCCCAGTGATGTATCTCGAACATGTATTGCTCAATCTCTGTACTCTCTGGCGTTGTTCGTCTGATGCGTCCATATACACCACCGTACAGTAGTCGAGGTGCGGTAGCACTAAGGATTCGGTTAACGTTTTGCGGAGAGTCTCGGTGGTACATGCCCTAATGAACCGTAAACTATATAGGGCCTTATTGACTTTCTTCGCGCGTTTGTCAACGTACGGTTTCCACGTTAACTTGCTGTCTAGCGTAACACCGAGACTCACAATTTCGCTACTAAATGGGATGAGCTCTCCAGACTGTAATTCAATACTTTGCAATTCCAACGAGTTTATATAATTCACACCTTGCTTTGACCCAAAAATAATTGCTTTGGTCTTGCTAGGATTGAGATGCAGTCCAGAGTTCCCGGCCTACTCAGCCACCATTTGCGCCGGATCGTACGTCCTATGTCAGCTTTCGGAGTGCAGTTAGAGTGCTATAGTGCTTACGTAATCCAGTCCGGAGTGGATCAAGCAGACTATTTTTATCTAGAAATTCCGTAATTTGGTCATGAACAATTTTCTCAAGCACCTTGGAAAGGAAGCAGAGCAGCGCTATCGGACGGAAGTCCGAGGCTGTACATGACGATGAATTTTTCTGAAGCGCGATTATCTGCTACCTTTTTCAAGAGCTTGGGAAGATGCCCTGGGCGAAGGAGGTGTTGAAAATTTTGACCAGATAGTCACCTACAACCGGGAGAGCTTTCGCGACAACCTTTTGGGGAATATCATCCACCCCCCTTGCCTGCGAGGAAAAGTGAGAAATGGCAATGATGACATCGTTTAAAACGATTGGTTTGAATGAAAAACCTTCCTCATTTCCAGATAGTATAGAGTCCATTGCCTCTTCGATATTTTCAAGAGGGGACAGAGAGACTCCTGCAAAATGAGCGTTCAACTCTTCCGGCGAAAAGCCGTGCAGGTCTTCCTCCTTTCGCTTTGGCAGGAGGCCGAGGTTACGCATTTCCTTCCATATATCCTTGTTATCATCAAGAGCGTCAGAGAGATGTTTGTGAAGGAAGGAATTCCGCTCTTGAGCCGTACGCACGTCGACCTCATTGCTAAGCCGAAGGAACTCATCGAACACAGCAGCGCGTTCAGTGCGCTTGCAGCGCCTGTGGATTGCTTTGCGCTTGTCCATGAGTTGCCTCAGCTCGGGACCAAGCCAAGGAGCGTATTTTTTGCTGGGCTTTACAGTTTTTAATGGTGCTAATTGATCAATTGCTAATTTAAGGTTAGAATTTAAAGTTTCCAAGGCCCCCTCCAGATCGGATTCGACTGAATTTATGCCTACCCAGTCGCAGCGCACAAGCAGATCATTGAGACTAGCCGGGCAGATCTTACTATAGTCTCTGTAAGAGAAAGAATCTTTTACAAAAACAGGCGCATATTGTGCATGGTAGCATCAACGATGGCATGTTTGCCGAAACCAGGGAGACACTCGTTCTCAAACCCCAGTAGCTCGTCGTTTTCGTCGATAAGAATCAAGTCAATCCATGTGTGAGATGTTGGATTGGCGTGGTGAGTCGGTGAGTAAATGCATCGGGATTTGCCGACGAAAAGTCCGCGTTCATATCCCAACCGAACCCAACCCAACCCAACCCAACCCAACCGCAATAATGAATTTATGGCTATATTCGCCGGCAAGATCACGTAAGATGTCAAAGAGATTGGTGCCTGCCTGCATGGCAACGTGCGGGGGTCTATAAATGACGCCTTCCCAACCCGAGAGTATTAAGATGCCAGCTTCGTAATCCTGAAATCGTCACGCACGTACAGGATAATTACACCCTCATGTACGTTGCACGTAATTGCAGTATAGCCCTCTATCCGAACGGGGTCGTCGTCGACAATCGGGCCCAGCTTCAACTCCGCTATCCCAAAAATGTGGTAGGAGGGATTCTCAACCAATAACGAATGAAGTTTGTTCAAGCGCGGTCTAATTGAACTGATATTCAAGAACCCCGCCTTGAGCGGAGATCCACCCCTCTCCCTCTCCCAGTAGGTTTCGGTTCTAGTCATGGGGAGTTCACCGACTCAGTTACCTGTTCTGCTCCCTGCCTCGCCTCAGTGCTTGAGCTATGGTTCAATAAGGAACTTGCTAGTGTACTCTATAACGGGGTGAGTTCTGACTTAATGGGATTTCGTCAGAATTTTCCAATTATACTCGGTGTTTTAAAATGAAATAAATAGCCAAAAAGAGGCAAATGAAAAGCGCGACTAATTGATAGTCGGCAGTAACAAATATTTTATGTAGAAATCGCAAAGCTGAAGGCATGAGCGATTTCGTGGGCGCCAGGCACTGTGAAAATTTATTAAATAAATTATAGTTTAGTGAGCAGTGCCTCTCACCATGCGAATTTACCAAAGTAAACGACCGACTTATAATTTTAATACCATTTGCTCGGCAGCTCAGTAGCAGAGGAGCGAGTTCAGATGGCAGGAGTATTTCTTCTCTCGTCCGAACAAACACAAAGACAAAACAAAACACATTTATATAATTTTCATGTAACACATAGAAATGAAAACAATAGAAATTGTGTATATTAAATGCTTAAACTAGAAATGTTTAATAACTAAATTTACGATATAAAAATAGGCCTCAATTGTAGGCAATGATAATACAAGTAATGAACGGGTCGTAGATTTTCTAATTACTATGAACTATCACCAATCGATCCTTGCGAAGGCAAGGATCATTCAATATCGACAATATTACGAAATAATGTATTAAAATCTTCGGATTTTCCATTTAGTTGGTTACAAGTAAATTTCTAAGTTATTGATTCTAATTCACCTTTACATAAAAGTTAAAAATTACGCGGGTCACTCATGTACAAATCAAAATTTTCTCTAACAATACACGTGACAAAGTAATAGCGAAAATGTAGAAATTGAACTTAGGATAATGCACAGGGATGAAGGCATCTAGAATCAAAATCTGAAGGCTAATAACCTTCTTCAGGTACAGATATCGTTAGCTTTAAATGCTTTACAAATTGAGCAAGCCTTACCGCTTCCGTTTTAGAACTGGACATCCCCCAGAGGCAAGAACCGTCGTCGTGCGGTTCGCGGCAGCTAATTAATTTGGCTTAAATATATTTATTACAATTAACTCTCTAATTTTTACTATATAACAACGAGGTAGAGGCACTCGCGGGATCTTCTTCCTACTCAGCAAAATCACGGTACGCGGCGCGGATGACGGTATTGCAGGTCTCTTCCACGTCCTTCCGTGATGGTGGCCAGGAAAAGAATCGTCGAGCTCGGCATCGTCTTGCTCGCCGTAGACGTACTTTTCGCTGATTGGATGTAATAGATCACCTTAGCCGAAAGGACACATCGAAGGCCGTATTTGTTGTCTTGCTGTCTCTCTCTTCTATAATGAGTCGAAGCGAATTCTTTGGTTCCTGTCGAAATGGAATTTTCCATAATATTTCGAGGCGGAGAAATATATTTAAGAATTCTAAGAAATGCTCAACCAGGTATTTGGTGCAATCCGGGGTGCAAGAGCATCTTCAAGGCACATTTAATTGATAACAATTAGAGAAGAAGAGATTAAATAAAAGCGAAGTTTCTTAAATGAATTAACTCGTTAAGGCAACAGAAATAAAATAATACGTAGCTTCTGCAAAAGGATCCTGGGGAGGATGATCTTCAGCTGATGTTGGAAGCTGTGTCATGGCGGGGACGAGGCGGCCGACAATGAGACGGCGGACGACGAGGGCTGGCGCAAAGGCATCCAGCTAAAAACTAGTACGTCGCCTCGCTTTTGCTCGTCGCATACATTTTCTTGCATGAATAAAAAGGAATAACAAAAAAACATAAGAAAATAAAAGGGAAGACGAGTGACCCTGAACGCTTATCTGAAGGATTCTCCTCCTGGCTGCCAAATAGAGGGGATTTCATATCACAAATCCGCTCTCCTAGCGCGAAAGGTAAACGTGGCAAAATTCCGCCACGTTACAACTCTTAGGCAGATGTAGTGTGGGAACAGACTGGCACGCCGTGCGAATGGCTTGCAAGTCAGTTGCAGTAGCGAATACATGCACCACGCTCACCATCTTTACGCCTGGCCAGGAATCTACCGCCTGAATGCCAAACATACTTGAAGCCCAGCCCCTTGTCTTAGACTCTTAAACGCTTGAAACTTATCGTGGGGCATTATTTCGTTGATAAAGAGTTTAGTGTTTGACATGCAGGCGACCGATGCCAGGCCTAGCAAAGCATGATCAACATCACTGGATTGGAAATAATTATTGGCAAGCGCACGCCTGGCCCGCCCCATCTCCCTGACCATCTCCACGCTGCTGAGCCTGACTACACAAGAGGGCAATACGCCTGATCGTGAGTCCAAACCTTCCTCAGCTTCTCCGCCTCTCCTCGCAGACGAGCCCCGAGCCCGAAGTGTACGAGTCCCGATGATGTTCTCCATCACAAAAGAAGGAAGAAGTATTCTGAGCACTGCGAAGACTATAACATTTCTATCTTCGTCAGTTGCATCATGATCCTTCCGTAGGATTCCACTGATTATAACTTCGCAGGACTCAGAACAAACAGTATCCGAACCAGAGACTGGGGTATCCGGGCCCGGCCGCGAAGAAGGGCATGAAAATAATGGGTTGCTATCAGTAACGCATGGGGAGCAAACAAACTTAGCGCCTTCGCTTTTGTTCCTGCCACTGTCATTGTTCTCGCAAGCACGTTGGAAACTTTCATAGCAGCAGAGTGCTTTGTCCAATTTTTATTTAAGTAAATTATTTTCGTCGAGAAGCAGTTTGCGTTGCGCGTTCAGATCAACTAGAAGCTTATTTTGTTTATTTAACTGTTCCTCAAGAACAGAGATCCGCTTTGGCTCAGCGTCGTTGTTTGCGACTTCATCATGTACAGTGGAGACGCTATGCGTAAAGAGACCCCGATTCTCGAGGAGTTTCAGCTCTTCTAGCTGCTTCTCGAGCATGTAAAATCTTTTAAAAAATAGTTCCAACGTGCTTACGGTGATGAATATATTTTTCACACCAATCAGGCTGGTATCCCCTAACGGAGGGGTAGAAACCTGGTTGGTGGTCGTTCGATTCGCTGCGCAGTCGTTGGTTGTTATAGAAGATCTCTCTTCTGCTACAGTGCCCCATAGCAATGACGGCGCCTGAGTGACAGTGACCCACCCGGCACTGCATTTAGCACTGGCTCGTACCCCTGCGAACAGTCTGCCCTAGCGACACCAGCACTAATAGTGCTTGGCCCCTGCTCTCCGGCCGCCCGACCGGCAGACTCATTCTCGTCTGTGAGTAGTGCGTGTGGGGCGCACAGTGTTATTGCGCAAAGTGCGCGACCTAGTCGGTGTAGAGGAGCTTAGAGGCACGCGAGGTTGAGAGGATGGTCGATGGCTATGTTCGGGTGCAGTTCGCTGCGGGCCCGATAGCCTTGTGCTCATCTGCGAGCTCTTCGGCTTGCTGGGAGGCATTGCCTTTGTTGCTGCAGGTGCCTTTTTCGCTGCTGGTGACTGCTCCCGCGTGCGGCATAGACCGCATAGGGCATCCCTCCTCTTGCCGGCGCATTTGCTGTGGCACGGCGGACGACATAGCGGGCAGAGTCCAAATTGGTTCGTGGAGGATTCCCCGCAAATGGCGCACACGTTCTCCATATCAGGCTCGTCTCTGTTGTTGTTATTGTTTTGACAGCTTTCCGTCTGCTGTCGGTTACCCACCGGATTTAAATTATCTGTTGGTTTGTACGGAAAGCTGACGTAGTTCGAGCGACGAGACCCGAAGACTGTAGTGCGGCTTAGTGTAGCTGGGGATCCCGCGAAGGCGATGGATCCTGCGGGTAATCACTCCTTCAGGCGCGCAGCTGGGTCACGCACACGCGCTATTGGTATGCTAGCCTCTGAGCGTCTGGTACCGTCTTCAGTAGGAAAAGCAACTCCTGGCTCATAGAACACCATGTACAACATGGGTCCTTAGGCGGGGAGCTTGAGAGCCGGTGGAGCCGCCTTCCTGCACAAATACACTCCAGAGAGTGAAAAAATGTATGAGTAAAACTCAAATAAAGCGGGAGCAAGAAACAGACGATGTTGTCACTTACCCGACGGAGCAAAGAGCTGATGGAGGAGAGAATGATGGAGAGAGAGGATAAGGGAAACCAAAATACAGAGAGTGAATAAGAGGCAGAGGGGGAAAGGGAGATGGGGAGAGGAGGGGAGAGAGGGAGAGAGAGGGAGAGAGAAAACGAGAGAGAAATACATTGAAATTCTTTGATAAAAGTTTATACAACTAAAATTATTAAATACGTACTCAAAAGAAGTTGTAGTTTATGTGGTTCACACAATTTAATTTGTTGGTCATTGGTGGTTTGGTTTTTTATTTTGGACAAAGCTAAGTATCTATAGGGTATCTGTTGGCCCCAAATAACTGAGGCAGTTTCTCGAAGCAATTTTTTTAGCCCTTTCATATTCATCAGTTCCCATGTTTTTATGCATCCCTTCTTTCAAAGACCAAGATAAATCTTGAAACTTTAGTACTTTTTAATAAGTTTTACATGCACTCAAAATGATATGAAAAAAACCATAATAATTATTACCTCTTTTCCAATTTTTTCATACCGCTCATGATTGTCACGACATGCTAGCCAAATAAAATCTATTCAATTTCTTAATTTTATTGTATGCGAGATGCCAAGAGTGTTGTAGCGCCCTTTGATGTAGTAGATATTTATGTAATCTTATAATAAAAGTCAACGGGAATAGTAATATCTAAAGACTTGAAACATTCATAGGCAATTGTTATTTGTGTGACAAATTTTTTTTTAAACGCTATTAGATAGGTTTATTTATATTTAGGGGTTGATAAAATACGCTATACTAGATATGCTAGAACAGCAACCTAAAGGAATTCCTTTTCAGTGTGTATGATAATACACGGTGTCCCATTTTAATCTATAGGCCACATTTTTTCATTTCTAAGACATGATACGAAAAAATGTTTCAGACAAAAGTTGTTCAGGAAAAACGGGATCATCTTTTGGGTGAATTATTTCGACCTTGAACTTCACTTTCAAGGTCATTTGAAGGTCAGAGTGTTTTTTTTAATGGGAACCCCTATTTTTTACATCGGATTCGAAAAGAGCAGGAAATTTTACATCCAAAAAGGTATTTTGGGTAATCTTCGGTAGGTTATACTTGGAAGATCAGGAACATGAAAATCGTTCCATCAAACGAGAATGAGATTGTTGTCTATGCGGAGGTGGCGATTTTTCGTGGTTAGGAGATCGGGAACGTGATCGGCTAGATGATAGATGTTGCACTTGATGGTAAAATTTAAATTGTCAGCTATTAGGTGGCGATCGTGCTTGGCTGTAGGTTCGGGAACGTGATCGTGTTGAAGATAAAAGTTATACCCGACTAGTAGATTAGGATTTTGAACTATCAGGAGGAGGCAGTTGGTCTTGATGAAGAGATTGGGAACGTGATTGGCTCGAAGATGAAGGTCGTACTTTCAGATGAGATAGGGATTCAGAAATATTAGGAGAGGCTGGTCGTTCTTGATGAGGAGATTGGGAAGGTAAGGAATTCATCAATTGATCCTGTTTAAATTTGTGAATAATTCTTTTGGCGTTTAATATCTAGTTTTTAGAAATTTCTTTTTCTGAAAATAAAGCAAATCTTAATATTATTTAATTCCTCAAATCATTAAAAATATCCATAATTCATATTTGAGTTTTCGTTAAATCTAGTGAGTGAGTTTCGTGCGTTTCTCTATCATTTATAGATAGTTAATAGTGCATCACGTTAATATCTTTTACTTGAAATAAAACATGTGTATTATATGTGAAAGTCTTTTTGAAACTATTTATTGATATTTGAAAAGTTATAAGTTCAATTACTACAAAATATAAAAATATAATTATTTTACTTAGATATTCTAGCTAAGTTTGTTAAACAGTAGAAGACTTTTTAACACTATTACTAGCTATATATAGCTTGCTCCTAACGTCGCTCGGTAATACAAAAATCGTTTTACCCCTTTTTTAAAAATTTTATATCAATTATTATTTCTTATTCAATCCTTTATACACATGAACTATTGGGTAGAAGACGAAAGGACGGATTGACTGACGAACGGTCGGACGGATATTTCTTAGCGCATTTTTCAATTACTTTTTCACCCTTTTTAGACCTTTTACTTAACCCTTTACTTAGCCTACTGGGTAAAAGACAGAGGGGATCGATCGGACGGACGGACGGACGGACAGACATTTTGGTTTTTTATTATAAAAATAGAAAATAGAAATAGAAATAGAAATACTATTATGTTTACTTTGATTTATGACGGAAACGGAGACGCGCCAGAAACGTTGTCTTGTAATGACGTTAAGTTCACTGTTATGAATGCTATTTACAGTCAGCTAAGGGAATGCCAACAAAACACCTACCGTTGCGTAATGAAGAAAGTTAAAGAGAGCTGACCGCAAAGACACTCAATTCGAAATTTCACTACACGTGTCAATCAACGTCATAGGTCTTAAAAAATACTAAAGTTTAATTTAATTCGTTTTATAATAATTTATCTACTCGGTCCGCTAATAAACATTTGATTATTCGAGCCGGATCAAGGAGTGAAGAAACTTTGTTGAGCACACAAGTAACCAGCAAAGATTATACGTGCGCACTCCCATGTCGACTACTTCAAGCGCTACAGTTATTATTGTTGCATAGGCTTATAGGAACTGCGATCGAGAGGATCGTCCGGATGACCGCTTTTCCCTCACCCCTAGCCGAAAGAATAATAATAATAGAATAATCACGTATTTGTTTAGGTCCAATCGTATGTTGGAAAATAGTAAACTCGATGTTCCGCACTTAATGAATGTGCGTGGTTGTAAAAGCATGCGGTTGGACCAGCGTTGACCCTCTTTTATGACCGGGCAAAAATAACAATGGGTCGAGTGTCCCGGGGCAACACAGAGTGTTTTCCGAAGTTTAAGAATGCACATGTGTATCGAACTCAAAGGAAGCATTATTTTATATTTGTCGCCTGGTGAAGTGCGATTTATTAATCACGTCAGCGTGACAAAAGGGCGATAATTTTTCTTCGGCTGATCGGCGGCGAGTGGCCGCGTCGATTGGTTTAAGCGTACCCGCAGCGGCGGTAGTTGAGATCCTGACACAAAGCCGACTAGTTCGTGTGCTTGTAAAGTTCAGATTCTGGCACGAAACTGAGCAGTTCGTGTGCTGGAATAGTTGACGTGCGAACACGAAGCCGAGCAGCTGGTGTGTTATACATATTTTCCAATATACGTTTTATAAGTGAAGAAACCAGTCTAAGATTATTTACCTTCGCCTATCCTTAACCCCTCCCAAATTAAGTTCATTACGAACAGAGTAATTGTTTCGCGTGTATAAAAAAAAAGAGGGATAAAGCGCGTAATTTAGTATGAAAAAAGAAAAAAATGTACTATAAAAACGAAATAAGTAACTTAAGAGCGTGCGAGATTCTTGTGTGGAGAGAATTCCTCACCCTTCTACTCCAAAAATATTTGGAGTCGACCCTATATGCACTGAGCAGGCGTAATCTGCACTAAGCGAGGGAAAGGGGGACTCCTTGTGCGAAATAGCGACGACGCTGCTGTGGTGAAAGTTAGACGAGATTCTCTCCAAGAGACAGAGTCTGGCACGGCGTCTAAGCCAAGAGGTTCGCCTCTCGCTGAGCGCGGATGATGAATGTGCATCAAAAAATCGGAGCATAACAGAATAACTCGGTGAGGGATGGGGGTGAACTTTTCCAGCCTGCTTATTGGTTACCATACGGCAGCGGTAAACAATCAGCAGATGGTTTAAAAAATTATCACGAGCAGATCGAGGGTGAGGCCCGTCGACGAAGGTGTGACGTCGCGAACTTCTCCGAAGCTTGCGAAGTGCGTCAACGCTCAAGTTTTCCGGGAAAAAGTCGGAAACTAAATATACTCTGAATATTATTAAAAAAGGTAAAAAAATGTGAAACGTCGCGGATATCATTGTATGTTATTTTGTGCAGGTATTCAATTTGCGCAGCTCAGTCGAACAACTCGCGATTACTGACCAGCGTCAGTAGTCATCATCACGAGAGAGCAGACTCCTGGATGACTTTCACTCAACGCTTGAGACATTGCTCGATGGTTCTCATGCTCTCTTCGCAGCCGCCGGCATTTTTATTTTCCCGCTCATAGCACTCGCTTCGCTGCTGTATCATCTTGTGCTGGCCATCCACTCTCGTTGAGAAATTAATCGATTAGATGGTACTACCGCATCTGCGTGAGCAGCTTTAAACTGCGACTCATTTAAAGGAGATAGTATTTAGCGTGAATAAATATTCACCGAGCAGCGTAATTAAGCATGCAAATACGACCAGACAGGGAATCGTCGACAGATACTCTATTACTCATTAAATCTAATAACGGTTCTTCAGTTGATCAGAAACAATTAATTACAAACTCGACTTTGACCGCGTGTAATGATTTCCATCCAACGCAGAATTCAGCTTCTTACACATCACATGCTAGTAAAGTTGAACACTGCTTATTGAGTTGAGTAATGTGCACTACTGTACGAATATTCGCGGAAGTTGCTAATGGATTAAGGGTGTTACGAGATTAGGATTCTCACCGATCAATGTTCACAAATCCCGATAGTGTCAGATTCACTATATCATCGATTAAAGTTGAAGTATTTTCAATTTCTGTATTGAGTTAGTTGATCTTCGACGCTATTCCTGTTAGTTCACCGTATGAAATATTGTTCAACTTGTGCTTCCCGATGATCTTCTGCAAAGATTTCAGACTATCAAAGAACTGCTCGTAAGCAGTAGTTATACTGTTAAAGAGCAAGCTTGTGAGAAGAATTTCATCAAAACTCATTCTCAAGATGCCTATAGGCGGTATGTTTTGCGGTTATCCTTAAAAACTTGTCCAAATATTTTTAGTAGGTATCTGGAGCAGAACATCACACGACATTTTGGTATGAGAAATCAGATGATAAATTAACTGAAAGATCAAGTGAAAAGTCACCTTCGGTAGGGTAATACAGTTGTGATGGTTATTAAAATTGGGTAGGAATGATGAGCTGCGGCCTCAGATCTTAGAACAATGGGAATCTTGGCAGGCTTAATTGTCTATATTAAATAAATAAATATGATATAATAAATCGGTAAATATGCATATTATTGTATTATTGCGTAAATGATGTTGAAATATTCACGAATTCCAACATTAACAACATCAGACGACTGTGAATACTTCAAATTTCTCGATAGCAAAGTAAATACCGGCTAGGGAAAGAGAGACTTTCTTAGCTTCCCCAGCTCAAATGGTCGATAAAAATCACTTAACAAATACATTGACATTAGACGTTCGTATTAAAATCTTCGTAGGTCTCGAAAACAAACATATAGTAAGATTTCCAAGGGTCAACAAGGGAGCCATCAACGATTTGGTGACTGCATAACAGCGAAAAAATTGGCACCAATTACTTCGCAATTCTGATGAGTTAACGCAGATAGAAGTCGAGAATTGTTCCAAAAGCAAATATAAAAATGGCGCGCATGTGGAAAGAAAGGTTTAGACATTTAGCAAGGAAGTGTGACGTCTGTACGACGAGTTACACCAACTGCGCGTCAGAATATCGAAACATTTAAATTCAATAGCGCTTATGAAGAAGAGTCCAGAAGAGACGAATACGCGCTTTGCCCAAAAGCAGCCCTTAGTAAGGTCAATGGGCAGTGAAAAGAAGAAAACGAACGCAATATGACATGATACACTAAATCGAATACAGGTAAACGAAAACTCGGTCACTAATTCGTCTGTCCCACCAGCGTTCAACTTATTGGACTAGGCGATGATAAAGATAGTGTATCAATTAATGAAACGAATCCGGATTCCTGGATAAAGGTTTGGTATAAGATAATATCGATCACATCGATGGCATCATATCGATACTCATTATGAAATCCATTGTCAAAGGCTTTAAGGGGACTACAACGGATATCTAGGCCTACTCGATGGTAATTCATCTTATGAGAGTCAGCACATAAGTCCTAACTGATTAAAGGACTGCGGATTACATTTACGCCTGGTTTGTTGTGATTTTCGCGTGATTAAGGGGATTTTGTGGGCAAAGGAAAATTTGCGTCAAATAAGTGCGTAAGTGTCGCACTTGCTTTTGGTTGGTAGTTGCTTACGGTGACCTTTAGCTGCTTCATTGCTTACTTTGTGTTCGGTCGCTTCAGCTATTTCTTTTAATATTTTACGTTTGAGAGGGTTTTTTGCTGGAGCGTGCCTAATCAAAATTGCTTAGACGTTGATTTTTGTATTGTAGAGAATTTTATTAGTTGGATTTAAAATTTTGGTTTGATGAATTGTAAATGCGGCTAGTTGTGTGGTTAATGGTAATAGTAGTATTTATTTTGATAAGCGTTAAATTCTCAAAATGATTGTAAGAGATAGGGTTGCCCGAGCTATTGACACAAGGCTAACCAAGAGAGTATCGCGTATTTATAATGGACAATTTAGATTGGAGTCGGGCTTCGCTCGAAATCGACCAGAGGTTTAATGTGCGCTGATCCCGCAGCGGCAACTCAAGCTCTTCAGCGCCTAATTACTAAGTTCACCGACAGGGAACTCGTTATGAGTCTTCATCGGTTTGGCTTGAATGTGGGTTCCGATGTAATGGTGTTACGAAATCGTTTAGAGAGACACGAAATGCGTCGTTATTTCGAAGATGCCGCCGCACCATGGGATCCAGCCAGGGACGAGCTGACACCAGCAGCTGATTCTTCTCACACTACAGCGTCGCCGTCGAGCAGTAGGCTTTCTGTAGTCTATTCTTCGCCGAATAGGGATTTTGATCAGTCAGCTGTAGTTTCAGTTGTTGAAAATAATGTGCCGCTCTCTACAGGCCAGTCGGTAGGTCGGTTTCACGATCCGATCGCCATGGAAGCATCGTCGCAGACTTTCCTATCGCAGCTACGCATCGAGGTCGGAGAGCCGAGAGGTCGCGAATACGCACGAGTCAGTTGCGTAGAGTCGATGGCGCAGGGCGCTGAGGCGCAAAGGTATGTGAGTATTTCCATGCCACAGCCGGTGCGAAATACAAGAGAGATAGTTTCACAGCAGCAAGCGTAGTCGACGCGGTATCCATTAAATCTCTGATGCACATCTGGGTATTATGAGCCTCAAATTCTGTCGTTAGTAACGGTCGCACCGAATTCTCTTCCAGCTGGAGTTTTGCAAGTGGGTGGATACGGAGTACGTGTTGAACTAACGCGGACAAATTTCAATTCGCACGGTGCCACCAGCGTCGTTGTATTATCCGCCCAGTTATATTTCGCAGTATTCGCTTTCGTCGTTGCCTCCGATACAGCATGCTGCAGCGTATCCAGCATATCAGCCGTATCCGCCGCATTCAAATGTTATTACGCAAGCAGCTCCGTATGTTCCGCCGCCCGTGGTTTCTGGGTTATCCATGGCTTCAGCTAATTCAGCTGTTAGTTTTCAGCCTCACCCAAGAAGATTTGATGTCTCTGCTCCCGGGATGAGTCAGAATGCGTCTTTTCTTGAACGCTCTTCGCTCCTGAAAGAGAAACGCATGAGCGAGCTGCTATCTAATTGTAAGTGGCGGTCGATCCCGCCTTCCTTCGGGGAACTGTGGGAAGCCGGCGTCAAGTCTATCAAAAGACATCTCCGCCGAGTCGCTGACTGCTGTGGGCGTCGACCTCAACCACGCTACCGATTGGCGATTGGTGAACGCGATCCGTGATCGCTTTTGGAAACGCTGGGGTCGAGAGTACTTAAACTCCCTGCAATAGCGAGTGAAATGGTCGCGCCCCCGCGAGAGCATAGCGGTTGGTGATTTCGCCATTATTATTGATCCGTCTCTGTTCGGATACCACGGCAAATGGCCACTTGCACGAGTCTTGGAGACTTACCCCGGACATGATGGGCGAGGCCGAGTCGCTAGAGTGCGGACCCCAAGCGGCGAACTCACACGGCCGGTCACGAAGATCGTGCGACTACCAGTCTCGACACCCTCTTCTTCGGACGACCCCAGCTAGTTACAATGCTGCTGCCGACTCCGATCGGCGACCCGACTTTTGGCAAGCTACCATCCCTTCGGTATCGGTCGAATCAGATTTCGTTCCAGGAACGAGGCGGGCGGCATATGTTGAGTTTTCTTCCCATTATCGTTTCTTTCGTTCGAAGAGCCGTGCGCGCTCTTGTTTTGGCTCTGTGCCTCCCCCCTCCTCTCCGCTGGAGAGGACGGAGAGGGGGCGGTCGACGGCGTCGCGGCGGTATGGGGCTCGCTCGTCGTCTTCCCCTCGGGCACAACGCGTCAGACTACTGAGAGACGGCTTCGCGACCACAAAGCTCTATTCCGCCAACTACAGCGCATCGGAGCAGCGTTTCTATTAGGTTCGACGTCGACCTACGCGATGTACAGCAACAATGTAAGTTCCATTCATGGACAATATGTAAGTTTTTCTTTCGTTCAATAAAGTAAAATTCAACTTCAGGTTTAAGAGTTTCATTCCCGTCCCAGTCCACCCAAAATTTCCTAACAAGTCAAATTGTCATATTATGATCAACTTTATGGATTTCATAGCCCGATGATAATGAATGATGAAGAAGGAACAATCGACTTACTGAACAAAGTTACTTACATACAAAGATGCTTTTAGATCAAGAAAGCCTATACAACTAGTCAAAAAATTATTGTACGCAGTATATGATTATGAACAACTTGCTAAGCGGTGTCTTAGAAAGCAAAAATAATAATGTAGGTCAAGTTACATAAGTCCTAAGAAAGTTGCAGCAGTTAAAAAAGAATTTTATCCAAGGGCGCGGAAGCGGTCTGCTTGGCGAGTAAGAAACGTAACGTGACGTCTCAAGCGAGCAGGGCGATCCCGTACCCTTTATACTTTGTTTTGGGGCTTTCCAACCCTACTTTTTTTTACACTTCTCATATTATATTAATGCAGAAGTAAATATGACATATAAGGAATTCATTTGAAAGTACTTTTT
Source organism: Torymus tubicola (assembly GCA_035583055.1). Taxonomy (NCBI): domain Eukaryota; kingdom Metazoa; phylum Arthropoda; class Insecta; order Hymenoptera; family Torymidae; genus Torymus; species Torymus tubicola. The sequence continues at coordinate 262 of JAWWEQ010044330.1, read as the reverse complement.
ACATACATTCTATCTGTAAAAGATTTCGTGGTGAAAGATGCTTTCAACAAAAAATTTAGTGCCAACAGCGTATGAAGGGCGGCGCTACTGCGTTTTGCTTCACGAGGAGAGAGCGCGCGAACACAGCTGCGTCCCCGTATAGCCCTCGTGTCGCGGTTCGGGTGCTGTTAGATTTGTATATGGGATGTTTCACGTGAACTGAGCAGCTCAAAATTTTAAAATTGCTCAAAATTTGTAGACACTTAGTTTTTTATGAAAAAAC
>JAWWEQ010044319.1:0-17168 GCA_035583055.1 Torymus tubicola | reverse complement strand
CTCTAGCCGGATTTTGAGATGACTCCTTTTCTAGCCGGATTCTGAAATGGCACCTTTTTATTCGGGAGCGACGATATTATCCATATGTTAAAATGTCATTCAACGTTTACAGAAATTATGAAGTCACGCGAGAATATTTCTCTGAATTTTCCGAACATATAGAAAATCGCACGTAAGGAAAAAGCGCGTAAAATTTAGGAATTTTCGATTATGAAAAATAGATATGAAAAAATGAGTAACTCTTTTATTTTCATGTTCTTTTAACCTATAGTAATGAAGCAAAAGTGCTTCAGAAGGTGTGCCTTAGAAAAATTTACAAACTTTTTTTCATGCCCAAAATTGAAAATTGGTGGACGTGCTCATATAGTGCATTGTGGGTATTCACAAGGGCCAACTCGATCGTACTGGATTATTTATATACATATGGATTTATATATCGAAAGTTCTATATTGTTTGAAGAACTCTTTTTGCTCAATTATGACAAATAATTTAGGTTTCCTTGCTTTCTCTTAAGCTTTCTCTAGGTCAGAAAAGTAATTGTAATACGTTTACTACAATTTTGGGTTTCAAATATTATTTTGGGGGTATAATTGCGGCCCTTTTCGTGATAAAATTAAAAGTTCTGTTGAGCATTATATTTTCTAATATTCTTGCTAGATTTAGTATTAAGACTTTGGTTCTGTAATTTCCCATGTTATGATCAGTTATATTATATATTTTAGTCTAACACTCGTTCAATCAAATTCTAGGACACGACTGACCTGTAGGTTTTTTGAAATTTTAACTAAAAAAATATTCCATTACAATACTCATTACAAACGTATATTATTTTTGATAGTTAGTATTTTTGATCAAGCAGGATTTGAAGAGTCTTTTTAATATAGAATTAAAAAACTCAAATCTTAATTGATGATGACGTTTCGTGGACTGGTGTGTCAACCTTATCGAGCTATTTATTAAACAAAAATTGAACAATTTTATATAAAATGAAATTTATTACCAACATGAGGCATAACTGAACTATCTACTCACTGACACACGAACACAAATAGATATTATCTACTCCTTCTTATATGTGTATATGATAGCCATTATACCTTTATATCATAATTTACAGGAATCATCCGATAATTTAACTATTTTCATTCCGCTGAATTTTTATCCAACAGTGATTTGTTATTTTTACCGTATTGTGCATATTCTTAGTATAATTTTTTTTTCAAGCGAGACAAAAGCATTACTTTGTATCTGCTGCCTCAACGTAAAGGTGCAAAGGTTATATATTCGGCGTTGCTAAGTAAAACAAAATCATACACACCACCGGAGAAAATAAAGTATGCCACGGACTGGACCGGCTTGTCATCTTGGCCTTCGAGTGACAATTTACATATATTTTGGGAAATGTTTTACTCATTCTTTTTAGGTGCTTAATATACTATTAACTGTTGTTCTAAGGTTTATCAAGTACTTGAAGGTGGTTTATTGATTTCGAGAGCTCCAGTATTTGGTAGGGTTCTTTATCGGCGAAACCTGAACTGTCTGCCTACTAGATTACTATAAAAAATAAATCTACATAAACATTTGAAAATATATTATAATTATTCTGATATTACTTAACTTCGATTTCTATTATCAAATGTATTAAATTTTAAATAACATTTAATTTGAGTCAAATACTGTTTATTTGATTATCAATCAAAAAATAAAAAATTACTCTGAGTTTGTATCATCGAATATTTATCGATTTTATTTATATTTCTCAGGGAATAGAAATAATCAAGGTCAACTGAAAGAAGTCACCGATGACAGAATTAAAAAAAATAAGCACAAAGCTACAAGAGCTAATCATAACCGTCGTGCTGGATCGCAATGGAAACATAATCAGGGAATGGTACCCTTCTAAAAATAAAATGTAATATTTAGTTTTTTCACTAAGCAAAGCAATCAGAATGTATAATAAAAAAAAATGTTCATCTATATTATAAAGTTACATAGTATTATCTTAACAACTAATATATACATGGTACTGATATAATTTATAATTACAATGAATATTATGCTTGAGAAGCAGGCAGCACTGGGGGAAAGGGTTTTAGTCTTAGGAAGAGTTCCAATTCTTGACCGCGGCGCTGGTGTTTTAGACTTTATGGGCAATAATAGCATCTCCTATGAGGACTCTAGTAGCGATGACGACGAGGTCCCGGCGATTGATAGTGCCTAGCCTAAGGAGGTCTTCTGCAGATTTCTTGCACCAGACACCTCTATAGGATATTACCGCTGAAAGATGGAGAATACTCCTGGACCTGAGATCTTCAATGGCCCTTTGGATGTCAGGGTTGCCGGCGTACTTCTCAACTTTCAGAGTCCGAGCTCGTTCGAGGTCGAACTGTTCGCCGGCAACTTGGCCATCTGTCACTACTCCTAGAGTCCCCATGATGGTGACGATATCGGACTTACGTAGTCCTTCGCTGGTGGTGATGTGCGGCTCATTGTAGACCATGAAACCTTGGCGTCGCAAGTTCCTATCAATGTAAGTGAGGATGGAGTTGTGGCGGGCAATTCGCACGCCGTAGGTGCGGGGGCATATCTGCAGGACGTGATTGTTGGTCTCCGGCACTATGCACCCCGCGTAAAAATAATTTTTTTCAGCCAAAGACTGCTTAAAAAATCAGTTTAAAATTTTTTAATGAATTTTAAGTAGTTTTTGGCTGAAAAAAATGACTTACTCAAATAATTTTTATACGTACAACTCTTTAGCCCTAAATTACATAAAATACGAACAATTTAGGCCCAACTAGATTAAAATCTATCATCTCTGTGAACCTGCAGGTGATGGCAAAGCCTAAATTTTGAAACGTCCATATATTGGGACAAAGTAGGTCTAGAATTTCCATTTTCGGCTTATTTTATCATAAATTTAACATACTTTTAGTATATTAGTTCAAAATTTTATTAATAATTTAAATTTCTTTTTTACAGATCATTTTAATGGGAAAAATTTAAAGGTGTCATTCCCCCTTAAGCGCACGTTCTTCTATCAGGCCGTGGAGGATAGCGGCGCACCGATTTTTGCAGTTGCCTTCGTCTGTGATCATATTGGTTCCGTCGGTCAGCCGTTTGTTGCAGGAGGCCTTCCTTGGCCAGGTATGGGTCTGTGATGCTCGTTTCGACATGACCTGGTACGAGCCCGAGAAGACGTTGCGCCGGTGGAGAGGCGATAACTAGCGCACGGCTGGAATATCTAGACCTCCTTCTCCAACGAAAGCACGGAAGTCCTGCCGGGGTGTCATTCGGTAGAGCTAACCATTGTCTCACCGTAGATCTTACTATTTTGTCCACTCGCTGAAGCTCGCTGATGGTGATTCTTTCTACGGCCATGTGATAATAGATCTTAGGGAGGGCGGTAGTCTTCAATGCGTAGATACGCTGCTGTGATTTGAGCGGTGCTTTGGTAAGGCGTTGAAGGAGGGGGCTTAATTGACTGACTAGAGCGTGCGAGCGCCTAGTCTTCCGAGCCTGCCTTCTGCCGAGAATTCGATTCCCAGGTAGACCCAGGATTCCTCACGGCTGAGTACTCGTACTAGTTGACTATGGATGGTGAAGATGGCTCTGGTATCGACCACTATCTTCCTTCTACTTCAATCTCCAAAGATGGCGAACGTGTGTGACTTGGTGTTGTTTAGCACCAACGCACAGTCCTTAAGGTAGCTCGCCCTGTGGTCAAGTAGATGTTGCAGACCAGTTGGTGAGTCGGCTAACAGGATCAGGTCGTCGGTGAAGGCCATGGCTCGGACGGGGGTTTTCCACATTTTTCAGGGAGAGAATGGAGGACATGATCCATGATGATATTAAAGATGAGTTAAAGTTTAGATTCCCATCCACAACCTGATAGCATGGTGGTGCTTCGGTGGTAGTAATCTCGGAGATACGAGATCATCTCGGGAAGAAGACCGGCCGCTTCTGCGTCAGCCAGGAGGACGGTGTGGTCACACAGACCTCAGCAATGTCGAGCGTGACGGGTATGCAGCGGGCTCTCTTCTGCTTTCAGTGTCTTTGAGCCGTGGCGTACTCTCGTCTCCTGGCCTTCCTTCTGGAGACAGGTGGCGCTGAAATCTGTCGTCTTGGAGCGCTGTTGTTAGATGGTGTATTGGAAATAACATCACGGAGGTAGAGGGAGAAGATCTGAAAGGTGGCTTTTTTGTCGTTAGTCTTTAGAGCCATAGTCTTTAGTCTTAGTCTTAGTGGGCGGGGATGGTCGGCGGCCCCTTAAGGGGACGTGCCTCCCAAGCACTCAGGCCGAAACCCATTGTGTTCTACCCCTATAGCATCACCAACTATCCATCCTGGCCTTTATTAGCTCGATAGCTTTGCAAATCGAGTCTAATTCCTGTTCTAATTCGAGGAAGAACCGACCCCAAACCCTCCGTCTCACCGCCACCAGTGCTGGGCAGCGGCACAGAAGGTAGGCTGAGGTCTCCTTCTCCTCCTCGCACCATCTACATACGCCGGTTCCTTCTTTTTTAGTCCTGTAGCGATGGTACCCAACGTCACAGTGTCCTGTCAACCACTCTACTACCAGTCTGATCTCGCTTTTGGATAGTTCCACGGTACTCCTGCACCACCCAGCCGGAGTTTCGCTACCCAGGAGATACTTAGCCTGTCTGCAATCCGTCGTAGCTTGCCACCTCTCTTTCGCCTTCATGTTACTCCACCTGTTCAGTTTCTCCTTCAGCGCGCTCTCTGCTAGCGGTAATCTGCGATATTCAGCCCTGCATCGAGCAGCGCCCCTTTTCGCAAGTCTGTCCGCTTTTTCATTACCGATGATCCCCGCGTGTCCAGGTACCCAACACAGGGTAACCTTATCCGCGGCGGATAGCCCGTCCAGTGCCTTTCTGCAGTTCCATACCTCCAGCGAGCGGAACTCCACGGTCTCCACCGCCCGAACAGCAGCCTCGCTGTCCGAGCAGATGGTAATCCGTTCCTCCTTCGTTCCGCTAGAGGTCATGGCTTCTGCGCATTCCCGTATCGCTCTAACCTCTGCCTGGAAAACGGTGGCGTGTTGGTCGAACCAAAGGACAATGTCCGTTGAACTGCCCTTCCTCCACGCCGTCGCTCCCGTACCTTTGTCATCCTTGGACCCATCCGTGTACCACACTGCATCGCCTGAGCCCAGCGCCTCCTCATTCCAGTTTCTCCTATCGGGATAGATCACCTCGAAGTTCCTTCCGAAGGCGTACCTCCTGGACATTCTATCCCTACCAAAGATCTCCAGGAGTCTGCCCGCCTCCTTCTCCAGCTCTCCGTCCCAGTGTTGCCACCGTTGCAGATTGCCGAGGACTCGCGCTTTCGCCCTGCAGGCTTCCACCCTGACCACCAGTTCCAGAGGCTGCAGTCCAAGCAGCCTCTCCTTAGCCCTCACGGACACCGATACGCATGACCCCGTGATACCACGAAGTACCGGGTTCTGCAACACGTCCAGCTTCTTGATACCGTCCTTGCGTCTGCACCTGGACGCCCAGACAATTGCACCATGCAGAAGTCTGGGCGGCAAAACCCCCGAGTACAGCCATAGGATCATGCGAGGCCTGAGTCCCCACGAGACCTCAAAGACCCTTCTACATGCCCAGTACGAGGCTATGAACCTGCGTTTCATTGCGTCCAGGTGCTTTGCCCAGTTCAATCTCCTATCGAAGACGACCTCTAGGTACTTTGCCTGCTCCGAGATAGCCAAGCGCTTCCCGAACAGCCGAATCTCCTTTAGTGCCTCCACCTTATATCTGGTTGAGAAGTTGACCAGCACCGTTTTGTCGGGATTGACGGTGTGACCAACCTCTCTACACCACTCCTCCACTATGGACAATGCCTGTCGCATGAGCTCCACCAGCACCGTTTCGTCGTCCGCCATGACGACGAGCAGAAAATCGTCTGCATAGGCCTGGGTGTAAAATCCTGCCTCGTTCAGCCTTTTCAGAAGTTCGTCTAGGGCCAGGGCCCAGAAGGTCGGTGAGAGGACACCCCCCTGTGGGCATCCCTTGCTAACATAACCAACCGACCCACTCGTGCCCCATCCTGCGACGACCTTCCTCCATCTAAGTACACTCTGTATCCACCTGACGATGGTGCCAGGCACCCCATGTGCCCTTGCTCCTTCGCAGATAACCTCCGCGTGGTTGTGAAGTTGAAAGCTCCTTCAACATCCAGGAAGGCTGCGAGTACCATACCCCTGTTTTTCATCCCTCTGCTTATGCACCTTTCTGCCTCATGTAGTGCAGAGTCCACCGACCTGTTCACCTGATAGACGTGCTACCTAGGGTGCAGCGGACGCTCTATCAGTGGCCCGCCCCTAATGAAATGGTCCACCAGCCTTTCTAATACCTTTAAGACAAAGGATGTCAGACTAATTGGCCTATAATCCTTTGCCACTTCATGTGTTTGTTTCCCAGGTTTGGGCAGAAACACCACCTTTGCCGTTCTCCATACTGTTGGGGTGTACCCCAACTCGATGCAGGCTCCTAACACGATGGTGAGGGGTCCCAGAAGCTCGTCCAAACCACGCTGTAGGAGTACCGGGTAAATCCCGTCGTCCCCTGGCGACTTGTACGGCTCAAACGACCTCACCGACGACCGAATCCGGTCCTCCTGCACCACACTTTCCGCAATCGCCACGGACTGGCGATCAACCTCCTCCTTACTCCTCTTCGATTTATTGAAGAGGCTCCTCACTTTTTTCCTGCGTTTGTCCAGCGCCTCGTTCCACCAGGGTGATCCCTTAGCAGATTTCACCGTCCTCAGTTCGCAGCTGCTCTCAAAGGCTCCTTTCACAGCAGTCCCTAAGAGCTCCGCGGCCCTATCGACTCCATCTGCCCGGTCGATCACCCTCGGGAAGTCAACAAGTCTAGCTGCCAGTTCAGCTTTGTAGGCGGTCCAACAGGTTCTCCTCGGATTTCTCCTCTGGGTCACCTGCCGCACCACACCTCCAAGCCTGAAGCATATGAGGTTGTGACCCGACATCGACACCTCCGCGGAGACCCTCCAGCCGCTAATCGGCGGCCAGATGCTGCCCGAGGCAAGTGTCACGTCGATCACCTCCTCCCTGTTCTTATTCCTGAAAGTGGGCTCCCGCCCCCTATTCAAGATGTCCAAGTTTTTTCCCACTAGGTACTCCAGGAGGGCCTCACCTCTTCTATTGCAGTCCGTACTGCCCCATATCGTATGATGCGAATTCGCGTCGCACCCCAATATAAGGTGCTTACCCCTCCTCTCGCACTCACCTATCAGATCCCTGACAAGTGCCGGAGGCGGCTCCTCCCCTACATCGTAGGGGAAGTTCGCCGATCCGACAACCAGTTCTACCGTGCCTCCCGTGCTATTCCTGGCCGCGATCATCGCCGTGGTAAAGTCCTTACCACAGCATCTAGGCCAGACCTTCCCGGGCACCCCTCTTAGGACCACGCAGGTTCTGGGTGAGCCCCCGACTCCGTGGATAATCTTCCCACTTCCCCCCAGGCCTGCGATCCTCCCTTTGCTAACCCATGGTTCTTGGACCAGTGCTATTTCTGTTTGCGTCTCTGATAGACGCTTAGCCAGTACTGCCGTAGCGCTTATGCAGTGACGCAAGTTGATCTGGGTGAAGGAAATAGTGGAGTTCGCCACACCGGCTACTCCCGGATTCCCAACACCCCACGCGCCCCTCATACCCCCTTAATCCATTGGGAGTCAGGGTCTCCGCGCCGTCGCCAGCCGAGGAGGTTTCCACTTGCATGGGAACCTCCTCCCTGTCCTCTGTCTGTGCCACCACTTCCCTGTCGGTCCGGATAGTGCCCTAGCGAACCCACAGAAAGGCCGGAAGTCGACCCCCTGTGCCCCATCTGGGCTACCTTGAGGAGCGACAACGGTATTGTCAACGGGTGGCTGGTGCTGCCCGGACGCCCTGTTGCCGCCCCTCGACCCCTTCCCGGCAGGGCACGGTGCCCGGTTCGAAGTTGCCTTTCCCTGGTCCTCTTTGCCTTTCCTTGGGCTAGGGAGCCCTACCTTATAGTTTGACACATTTGCATCCTTTCTTTCTTTGTGTGTTTCCATAGTGAGTGATATAGGTGGGCGGGTTGTAGTTGAACGTGTAGGTGGTCGGCTCCATTTCCAAAGTCCCGACTCGACAAATGGAGGCGAGATGGCGCCCTCCGGTCACCGCCCAGGTCGGGGATGTGGCCTCGGACAGAGCGCCCCCCCCCCCCCCATGCAGCAAGGCCCTATCTGGGCGCCACCCAGCATTACTACATTTAAGGGGATTTTACACCGGCTGATGGGGCAGCCCGAGCGATGCTGGCTAGACTGCTCCGGGCCCCTGTACTATCCGGCGGCCTGGGAGAGTCAACCCCAGTTTTAGGCTGTACCCTCATCACCCGCCCCAAAGCGGCTCCCAAAGCGGCTCGCGTATACCTCCTACCTCGTCTGGGACCGTGGACGAACTGCTGTGTGTGTAAGTGTAATGTCTAAAAGTGATATGGGTATGTGTAGCACAGGCACCGCCGCCCCGACACCTGTGAGTGGTAAGTGTACCCAGCCGGACTGACCACTACAATCGCGTCTGGAGAGTCGCTTCTTAGTTAGCTGGGCGTGCTGCTGCCCCCCCCCTCCTCCCCCTCGGATTCGGCCGAGGCAGATTTTCGTCCCGGGGTTCCACATCCACTCGGCCGTTTCCCCCCTTCATTCGCTTGGACGGACACCTTTCGGGGTCGCCTCATCCACATTCCCATGCACTTGGACGAACCCTAAGCGGGTTGCCTCATTCATTCAGGACGAGAAATCCCAGACGGGCCCAAACGCCACCCAGCCAAAGCCTCCCCACCAGGTCACGCACCTATCCGTCTACCTGACGTCACGACGCGTGACACACGATAAGGTCCTGCCACTCCTAGAGGAGGATTTAGAGCCATGCTAACGATGGTATCTAGTCGCGCCCTCTGGTAGTCGTCAGAGTTCAGAGCCTTAAGAGTCCTTAAGTAAACAGGGACCCTGTTGGGCCCTTTGGTGGTCGGCGGCTCTGGAGATGTTGGTGGGACTCTTTGCTGGTGAATGGCTTGCTGCACCATGGCCTGGTACTGTTTGGAATGGCGTCAGTTACTGATGGAGCTGACGGGCCGCTGTGGAAAGGACTGGTGCAGAGCCTGAGTGATAAACCGCACTCCTTGAACGGTCAGCTCGGATTCCCGCCGGGCGAGGTTTCGTCTCGGGTAGCCCCAGCGCGGCACGCGAGAGTCAAATCATACTATTTGTAACTCGTGTTTACGATACTAAAACGTACTTGAAAAAATTTAATGGTAAACCTATCCAATGTATTTTTTCCTCAGCTTTCCAATTGCGTAGGCAGTTTTTTCGGAATTTTCGATTTTCACCTTCAAAAAGTACAAAACGTCTTATATCTCGAAAAGTATATTTTTAATATTTTGTTTTACCCTCTAGATCGAAAGCTGAGCATTTTTTACGTAGGAATAGATATTTTCTAAACGGTTGATTTATTCAGCTTTAATGTAGGTGTTAGGAGTGTTTGTCGGTAAAGGGAACCAAGGTTCCGTGAAAGTAGCCGCTTTACCTCTTTCGAATGTGTTGGTTTATTTCATCCCTGACCTTTCCTAGTATCCTGTACCCAAGCGAGAGTTATGTTATTTGCCTGGTGATCGAAGGAAGTGATGCACAGGAACACAGTTAAGGTAAGTAAAAAAGTACTACAATATAGAGTAACTGATTTATTAATTGACGTCTTTACAGTTTGACGGTCCGACAGAGACTGACTCGAGTCGGTGCAAGAGCCGTATTGATTGATTAACACAATGGTCATTGTTCTTCATTAGTTGGAATTCGGAAAGGTGTAAATTGCCAATCGATAAGTGACAATAAGATATGAGTAGTGCAGCGATGCTTCTTGTATTTCTGCTTCTTATATTACTCCTCCATGCCGTAGTTTAATGACGTCTTCGTCATTAATAGATTGGGTAGGTAATTCCTTATTAATTTTATCCTTTTTTATTATTTTATTTTTGTTAAATTTATATTTTAAATATATGTATAATCCGAGTATTAGTACAATAACTGAAATTACCATACTGCTAATAGATATATGGAATTCAATTCCAATTTTCTGGTTTATTGGAGTATCCATTGGAGATACATCTATATTTTGTAATGAATCAAAATGTTAATTATGATCTTTTAAAATTAATGGTAAAATTATCTCGGACTGCTTTAACTCTCCTAAATCGGTCTGAAATGGATGCCTTTGTATTCGTATATTAGTGTTCTTGATTATGTGTGTTCCCTGAAGTGTTGTTTTTATATCGTTGGAATCAATTACGACTGGATAGTTACTTGAGATTAATGTACAATTTTCGGCTAAAGGATATGCCAGAACTAAAGGTAACTCTGTCGGTATTAACGTTGATATGACTTCATTCGTAGCGATCTGCTGACATAAATAATTTCGTTCATGTGTTTTTTGACACTTTTTAGCAGATAATTTGATTAGTGGGTCAATTAATTTCCAAGGAGACGTTATTATTTCTGTTTCATTTCTACTATTTACTGGTGCAAGTCTTTGAATCAAGAAGAATTCAATTGGATTAAGGTAGGAATTTTAAGAGTATAAATTATGGAATCTTGGATCTATACGATTGACCCTTGTGTAAAACGAAAATCTAACAAATTATCATAATACAAAATTAATTCTTTTCGCGAGTAAATCTCTAACAACAACCTTTCATATCGGTTATTTTCCCATAAATCAATACTTCTAAACTAAACGTGTTTTCAGAAAAGATAAATGATCTCTTTATTTTATCAAGTACGTTTAAGAAATTTTGTTCCTGGATTATTAATGTAATTATAGTTTCAAAAAGGTTAAATGCTTTAATTTGTTATCCCAAAGCTACCGAAATATCATGTAAATTTCTATTGATTATATCTGTATTATTATTTATACTTTTACCTATTTTATTTATTATAGTTATTGTTTTATTAAAAGTGATAATGTCGCCTAGACTTTTCTGTTCTAATAAATTTAGATAATTGTTTATTTTCTTTAAATCATTTGCATCTGGATTTCCGAACATATATTTTATTATGGTTCCAACTCCATTTATTAGTCCTCTTTTGATTCGTTTATTTTTTGCAGCTATGTGCTGCAAATCTTGGTATATTTCCTCACGTAATATTTCTGCTTGTTTTAATAAGTTTGATTCCTTTAGTTCCATTCGAGTGGATAGAATAGTGTAACTCGTAAGAATTCCATTATATGTCTGTTTAAGATTAGTTGTATTTATGCTAAAGTGTACGTAATGATAATTAGATATTAACTGTCTAATTCCTTGCTCATAATCATAGTGTGTTGTATCTAGATCAGGTTGATTAGTCCTTACTGATATTATTGACATCATCAGGATTAGAACTAGTTCCATTTTCATTCAGTGCATAAACCTGTAAAAACGAAGAAACTTTCCTTAATCTTTTGGCATCTCTCAAATTATACTTTCGTGATTGTCCATGTATATGGCAATCTAGCGAAGGTCCTTTTTGTTTGTCTACTAACAATTTTTGATAACGGGGTGCAGTTTTATTACGTTGTTGTTGGTGAGTTTTAATAAAGATTTTTCTATTTTCTAATGTTTCATTAGAGTCAGTAGGTAAATTTTGTCTTTCGCGTTGTTTTTGATATAAATTGTCATAAAACGGAAGGATTTCTTTTTTCCTTATCGCATTATATTTCTCAATGGTATCTTCATCAGGGTCAATGATATGTTTACACAATTCTTCGTATGGTCCATACAGAAGAGTAAAAGGAGTATAGTTAGTAGTCGAATGTATACTTTGATTATATATTAGAATTGCCGTTGTCATACGATTTTTCGTTGTTTCTCTGGGATTTTGATCAATCAAGATATTAAGTTTTTCCTTTAGCATTGAATGAAATCTTTCTATAGGTCCATTTCATGTATGTCTATTGATCGTTGTTTGATGATACTCTATTTTATGAATTTTACAAAATTCTTTAAATACAGTTGAGATCAAACTCACTTCCGCTATCAGTAGTAATCTTATCCGGAAAGTTATGATGAGATGCGAAATGCCTCAATTTATTTAATATAGTAATAGCATTTCCGTCTGATAGATGATATGCCTGAGCATACCTAGAGAATATGTCTAGAATTGTTAGACTTTTTTCTTTGTTATAATGAAAAATATCCATGTGTATGGGTTGTAGCGGTCTTTTTGCAATAATTGGTCCGTAGCTATCTGTTTTATAGGGATTTCTTTCATATTTATGTTCAAGACAAACTTCACATTGATTAATATAATTTTGGATTATTCTATCCATGTTTAAAGTATGTAACTTTCTTTTAAAATGAGCTGTAGTTTCTTGGATTCCATTATGATTTTTGATGTGATATTTCTCCAATTCTTTCATAAAATTATTCTTACTAATAGTATTTGTATACGTAGTAGATTTGATTAATTTTAATTTTTCATTAAAATGACTTTTTAATATTCTATAACTAATTTTTTCCAATTCTTCAGTTACAAAATAAACACCATATTGTTTATCTGGTTTTATATTTTCATTGAAAAATTTGAGTAATTGTGTTTCTGCATTTTGCTTATTTATTTTTACTATATATTGGATCTTAAGTTTCTCTTTTATTGTTTTTACTTCATAGTCTCTTCCTTCTTTGATTATTATACTACAATTAAATGCATGAATATTTTTGTCTGTTATAGGTAATGCAAAAATCCGATTTTCCTCGGCAGTGTGAATTGTTTCTGTGTCTTCCTTTAATATTTGATCTATTTCTTCATCAGTAAGAGGAATGACGTCTGAAATTTGAGGTAACATTGAAAGTAAGTCATCATCCTCCTCAATATTTATTTCTACTCTACTCAATGCATTTGCTACACCATTCTCACAACCCTCTTTTATTTTACTTCATAATCATACTCTTCTAATTTAATTCGGCAACGAATTAATCTAGAATTTGGTGTTTTTAATTACCAAAGCCAAGTCAACGGCTTATGATAAGTCTCAATAATAAATTTTCTTCCATATATATATGGGCAAAAATGTCTGCATGCCTCTACTATAGCTAAAAGTTCCTTTTCAATAGTAGAATAATTTTGTTCAGCAGTATTAAAGTTCTCGAAAAATATGATATAGGGTGTTCCTCCGGAGACGACACTGCGCCAATTACATTTTTTATTCGAAGCATCTGAAGTAATATGAAATAGTTTCTCAAAATCGGGATATTTAAGTATAGGTGCGTTAATAATTAATTCTTTACATTTACTAAATGCTTCAATATATTCTTTATTATTGCAATCTATTTTCTCACCTTTTTTAAGTGCTTTTGTAAGAGGTTTTGTAATTTTTGCGTAGTCTTTAATAAATTTTCTATAATATCCCGAAAGACCTAGAAACGCTTTTATTTCCTTCTGTGTCGTTTGTAACGGATATTTTACAATTGCATCGATTTTATTCGAATTTGGTTTGATACCTTTTGGTGTAATTATGTGACCTAAAAAGGGCACTTCTTTTCGTAAAAACTCACTTTTGTCTAATTGTACTTTCAAATTATACCTTTTTAATTCGTCAAACACATTTTTCAAATGGATCAAATGTTCTTGTAATGACTTTGAAAATATGACAATATCGTCCATATAAACAAAACAAAATTTCTGTAAATATTTCATTAATACTTTATCCATCATTCTCTGGAAAGTTGCTGGAGCATTTTTTAATCCAAATGGCATCCGGACATATTCATAGTGTCCATTCTCCACGGTGAACGCAGTTTTTTCGATCGAATTTTTATCTACTGGTATTTGATGAAATCCTTGAGCCAAATCCAATGTGGAGAAATAACTGCATTTTCCTAAATTTTCTAAGATGTCATCCATCCTCGGTAATGGATATTTATCTTCAATTATCATATCGTTAAGTTTCCGATAGTCAATGACCATTCTCAATTTCCTTTTCCCACTTGTGTCTAATTTCTTCGGCACAATCCAAACTGGTGAAGAATAGGGCGAATTGCTCGGTTGAATTATTTCGACCTTCAATAATTTTCTTATTTGATTTTCAATCTTTTCTTTTAAATAATAAGGGTATCGAAAAATTTTTAAATATATTGGTTGGTCATTTTTAGTTCTAATATCTGTTGTTGTTTTAGATAATTTTCCTTTTCGTTATAAAAGCAATCTCCATACTTGCGACATAACGTCATAATTTTCTCTTTTTCCTCCTTGTTCATATGATTTGTTCTTATTTACGTTGTCACATCTTGATAATGATTCACTTTAGTAGTTATACATTTATCTGGGACATTTCTTAAATAATTTATTTCAAATTTCGGAGTACTAAATAATTCATTTTTATAATCAATATTTGCTTTTAAATGTTCTAAATCTCTATGACCGATTAAACAATCATAATATGAATGCCAGGGTGCTACGAGGAAAGTTATAGGCATTTCGTCTCCTAATTCTCGTAAAATTGGATAAGTTTAAGCATGGCTTCCTTTTGTAATTTTATGTATTGATTTAATTTCGAAATTATGTGGAAAAATATAATTTAAACATAATTTACGAGCTATCTCCGGATTAATAATTGATGAAGTCGCTCCCGAATCAATAAGTATTTTTAATGGTGGTTTAGATGTAATAATGTGTGGTAATTCGAATGAACTTCCGATATTATTAAAGTTTATTACTTCATTTTCCTCTGAAGTTGAATCTTGTGAAAAATTTTCATAATCAATCATTTCTTCGATTTGTATATTCTGATATTGTTCCTCCTGATATATAGTTTCTTGTGTTATGGATTCATGTTAATCTTGTTGGCAATGAAGTTCTTCTGAGACAAAATTTGGAGGTCCTGTGCTCCTAAAGAACGTGCTGTATCTTGGTGGAAAATTATTTCTTTGTTGACTCGAATGATTTATTGGTGTGAAATTATTATTTGGTAAATTATTGTTAGGTTTTGCATTACTGGTATTCGGTCTATTAGTGTTTCTCGTGTTAACAGACATCGGTGTAGGTCGATAATTTTGATTTTGATTACTAGTATTTTGTCTATTTCCAAAAATTGGTGCAAAGGGCATATATGTTCCAAATGGACGAGATTGAATTTTCGACGTTCCCGGAGAATTAAAAACATTTTTTCGTTTAGTTTCTTTTTGACTTTCTTTTTGTCGCATAAAATTAAGAAATGCCTTTTGCTGTAACAAAAAAAGAGTTTATTAATACCGCGCGATATCTAGGCTTGTCCGCATTAGTGTGTGCCGTCATCTTGATATTCTAACCTCACTTAATGCATAAAAAATAGCAGTCGCTACTTGTATTTAATCTAAAATTGTTATCTTCACTAAGTAAAACATTATTCCTCACAAGTTTTGTCTATTCATTTTATATTTAATTATTTTCAAATCTATGCTTTGCTTATTTGTAGGTTATGTAGTTAAAAAGCAGTTCGCGTGGGCACACAAACTGGGACAAATTGTTCTTTTCTGAAATAAATTATTATACATTGAAAAATATATTTTTTCATTAAATAAAAAACATTAGCATTCAGAAGAAAGCCTTAACCACATGAAAAAATTATAAATGCATTTTTAACGCAATATAAAATTAATTATAAGTTTCAAATAAAAAAACTTAGTTCATAGCACACAAACCGGGACATCGACCCTAGTACTCGGTGCCGCGGGAGTTAATCTAATCTGACGTCCCAGAGATGCTATCACGAAACTCCGTGTATAAATGTTGAGTTCGCGCGCGTTAGGTTAGGTGAAGATTATAAAATAATCAACAGCCTCAGTATGTTTAAAATAATAACACAGTATATTCAACACGTCAAAATACAAATAATACGCATCGCGTTGCGCGCAGACAAGAAGACGAAATACGCGCGGTCGAATCCATATAATTATTTTCCGTAGGACCAGTGAACGTAACACCGACCGCTCGCTAATGCGAGCCGAAAATACAAAAGAATGTGAGAACCAGTGAACGCTACGCTGGTCCGAACACCTACTTCTTTCGAAGCACAGGTGGTCTGTAGCTCGGTGCGTTTCCGTTGGCCGAACTGTGTAGACGGCGTAGTTGGGAAGTATCCCGTCGCGACGACTACCAATCCGTACTCGTACCGGAATACACCTGATATGCGCTGACAGTGACGATTTACTAGATCGCTTCACTCATGGAGCCTGAGCAAGTCGCTTAAGCTTGATTGATGGCCAAGGAGAATCTGATTCAAAATTGAATCGAGCGCGACTTTGTAGCGGCAATAGTCGCGCTCTCCTTGAGCGTAGCTTGCTGATACATTGCTCGGGCGATGTCAAAAAACTCTCGAGATGCACGAATTCGCGGGGATGGGAGCAAAATGAGTTGCGTATTTTCTTCGTATTTTATCCTCAAACCTCGTTCTAAAATATATTATGAATTATTTTTTTATCAAATGTAATAAAATAATCAAATTAATATTATTGTAATACATTTTTGTGAATATATAACATATCTTATACTTCTACAAAAAAGTAATGTTCTAATTAAAATAATTATTTTGCTGTCATTATACATTAGGGAAAATTTTCTAATTTTCATTAACCTGCAACATCTGTCGCCACGTAGTATCATGACATCCCTCGCCGTGTAGTATGATGTTATCTGTCACCGACATACTAACAATGTATATCGCATTAAGGGTAAAGTACAGTCGAAAATGATTAAAAATTCGTTTTTTTTATTGCAGAAATTTAATCTATAACTATTTAACTGTAAGAAAAACATATGTCCATATATAAATTTGATAATATAATATTTTATTTCACATTTGTTGAAAATTATATTTGTTAATTTTTTTCTTGATTTTACACCGTTTTTAGCATTATCTTAAAATTCAAATTCGAAGATGCTTTATCGCTAATTTTTTAAAATCTTTTTATATTTTTACGATTAGTACTCTATAAAGTGTACTTCAAATAATACCAACCCAATAAATTAACAATTTACCAGTACAGCACAATACCAGTTTGTTTTAGAAAAGTCCGTCAAATTTTCATAATTAAAATTTGATTTATGGTTTGCATGTAAAATATTTTTGAAAAAGTCTAAAAGTTTTGTACAGTAT